>VWZF01005837.1:116030-160641 GCA_013396755.1 Sclerurus mexicanus | reverse complement strand
CCGCCCGCCCGGGACCCGCCGCCCTCAGCGCCCTCACTGGGCCCTCCCAGCCCGCCCGGGACCTGCCGCCCTCAGCGCCCTGCAGGACCCACCCCCGCGGGCACGGGGCTCGTCCCCCAGCAGGCCCGTGGCCGAGAGAGGCTGCCGGGCAGCCTCTTTAAGTGCTTCAAATAAAGGCGCTTCTTCCAACACCGCTCCCTTCTGCCTCCCGGACCTGCTGCCGGCCCGCTGTTCCGCGCTCCCACACCTTGTGCTTCGCTGCCTCACCAGGAATCTTCCCCTTGAACTGTGGCTCAGTGTTTCCCACAGGCTTTGAAGATCAAACCCAGTTCTTCATAAGTATTTCGGGTTTTCTCTCTCCCGGGGCAGCCTCTGCCAAAGCAGGTGGGAGAAGCATTTTGGTTGGACTGTGGTTTCAGTCTGAGATGCTCCGCTTTCTCAGGGCGTTGGTTAGGGAAGGAGACATCAAATTTTATGGGAATAAACAGGAGAATGGGTCTGAGTGACCAACAGCTGGGGGTGCTCAGAACTTTTGAAAGTGTCTCAGCAGAGAACTTCTCGAAAGCTTTAGGTATTTGTCCTCTGGGCAGCCTGTCTTGTGATGCTCAAGGAGCCTGTCTTTGACAAGTGGGGGACTTGGGAAAGATCCAGATGATGATTCAGACTTAAAAACGTGCCTTAAACTGATACACCAAAGAAATCCATTCACCTTAATGAAAAAAAGAAAAAACAAGAGGCAGGGGTGATGTTCTGGGGCTGTGCCTGCCCGTGCCAGTGGGCTCTGCCTCCTGCCAGCAAGTTCGGCAGCACCACAGCCATTGGAGAGCACGATAAAGGGCTCTTATCTTCTTGTGAGCAGGGTAAGTCAGTTTACTTAACACTGAAAAGGCCATTTTCTCCTTCCAGTAAGTGTTGAGTGTTACTTACTCCAGTTTTTCTCAGAGGGCAGGGCCCCTTTGGGCTCTAACACACCCTGTTATGGCAAGGCTGGGTGTGTTTTTAAAATGAGTCAGCTATTCTGAGGTAGTGCTTATATGGCTGACCTCACTCTGCTAATGAATTACCTGCTCCTCACAGAAAGTGTGGTAAACAATTAAATGGTTTCATTCAGACCTTTCTGATTCAGAACAAGGAAATTATATTGTTACAGTTCCACTGTAGACAGGGGTGTCTGTGTTCTCCTGACTCCTCAAGCATTTTCCTTTCAGCCATTTGACTTCCTGCCCTTGACTCCAGCTGAACTGGATGGCACTGACAGGAGCAAAGCCCTCTCAAGTGCCACATGGCTGGAGGCACATGTTTCCTACCTGCCTTACAATGGCAATGATCAAACACAGTGACAGAAAGCTGTCTTAAAAGGAAACAAAGGAAAGGGATTTTAAATAGCTGAAAGAATCTTGAAGTCTGAGTAAGAATGGTCTCAGACTCCAGCTGATGGCATTCCTGTTGAGTAGACACTTCTGAACACCACATCTCATCAGCCAGGATTTCAGGAGACAGAACAGGGTTTGGTGGGCAGAACACTAGGGAATCTGGAAGAGAGAAACGGGCAGGAAGGATAATTTTCCTTAATGCTAGTTAACACTCCTGATATCTTCAAATATCTGAAATTTTTTAAAGATTTAAGAAGTTGGTGGCAACTATCAGCAGCTAGAGGGGAAGGGAATCACTGGGAGCAGGGAGAAATGAGGGGCAAATACTTTCTAGAAAGGAGACAATATATGGAACCCTGATGTGTAAAAAAAATGAAAAAGCAGAGTGAATACTAACAGAAGAATTAGCTGTTGCAATAAAAGTGTTGAAAGGAAAAAAATAGTGTAGGAGTGTAGATGTGACAGATGGGAGATGTTGAAAGGACAACATCCTCAAGCCACAGAAGTACCCAAGTGTGCTAAAGTAGTATTTATTTTAAGGTTTCCCTCTGAGTCAGTCAGTTTCTCTCTGAAATTACAGAAATAGAACGGGGCTGGTTTATAATCCTGAGGAATCACTTGGGATTATTCACGTCTCCCCTCAGTGCAGAGCTGCTCCCTGGAAGCAAAACATCTTCATTCCCTCTCATCACGATACCAACCAAGGTTTGGGTGTGAGATCCTGCGTGGGGGCCATGCTCCACTGGCCCTATCACTGCCAGAGGGCTCCAGCCCATGTCCTTTGCACCACAGCCCTCTGGACCCCGGAGCCAGGTACTCCAGGGAATGTGAAATGAGACAGGGAATAACAAGTTTTCATCGTCGCTGCAGAGTTCCTGCTGGTGTGCTTGCACTGGGATCATTCATTTTCCTGCTAGCATGGCTAATTTTCATCCTGTTATCACGTCACTGTGCTGCTGCTGGCACGGCTGGATCTGTTCTGGAGCTGTTGCTTTGTTTTTCTGCTGCAACAGCCGCGGCAGCCGGAAGGTAAATAAATCCCTTGGCCATTAGCACTGAGTAAGCACAGTGTAAGGCACCTTTCTGATCGGCAGGCTGGGCAAGAGGCCCTTTTTGGCAGGGTGGAACAGTAGCAGGTGTTGGGGTCTGCTCCCTGTGGCAGCGGAGCTTCGCCAGAGCCAGAGCCTGGTGAGGAACAGGCAGAGCAAAGGAGGTCCCGCTCAAACGGCTCGAGTTTTGTGAGTCAGGATCGAGGAAGTGCCACAGCTCATGTTGAGAAAGATTTTCCAGTGCTATGAGCTCCTGCTGCCCATGATCCCCTGTGCTCTCCACATATTTCAACATCCTGCATTAATGAGGGAAGTAGACTTAACTGAAAAAATAATCCCCTAAACTATATATCATCTGCTCCAAAGCTGTAATAGCTGTTGAAAACATCCTGGTTTTTTCTCCAAAGCTGTGCTGGGAGTTAAGAAATAGCCGGTGAGGGTTGTGCAATCCGAGTTCAAAGCTCAATGACTCAGGGGTACAGGGTGGTGCCAGTTGGAGGATTTGCCCCAGTCTCTCCTCAGCCTTGAGGGAGCCTTGGACATAGGTACAGTAATAAATCAGCTGGTGAATTTGTGAAGTGAGAAGCTACAAAAAGGAACAAAAACCCCTAAACCCCCAAATCTCAAGTGTTCTTATTCTGAAAAATAATGCTTGAAAGTGTTAGCCTTCCCCTTGAGAGCTCATGTTTCTAGTCTGGGTTAGTCCCACACCAGGTTTATAATCAGTGCTATGAGGCCTTGTGAGGAGTGGCCTGTAATGAAAATGTGCTCACAGAGCCATTTAAGGAGTGAAAATGTCCCTGCAGAAGGACCTGAGCCACTGGGCAGAAGAGCAGCAGGTGAAATTTGGCACAGGCTCACAATTTTTCAGGGGAAACCAATCCTAATTCTAGCTGTTCAGCACCAGCCTTTAAAACCAGGATTGCTGTGCAGGGGCAACATGTCAGAATTATTAATTAATGACAGAATCACTAAGGTTGGAAAATACCTGTAAGATCATAAAGTCCATTTGACTCCATGAAATACTTGTCAGCTCCATGGTTGGCAGGGGTCAAAAAAGTGTTAGGAAAGGACTAAAAGAAGATATTTCCTGAACTACAGCACACTTGCACTTGGAGTGTCACATGCAATTCCTGTGCCCAAAGGGCACAAGGACACTTTGAGGCAAGGCAGAGTTGCCGTGGGCGAAGTGGCTGAATGAGCTGGTATTGCACTGGGAACAGGAAAGAACCGGTTCTTTGTGTGGTTCCCTGGGTTGCAAGGTGTTGGGGATACATGAAGGTGATAAGGGCTTCAGGTAGGACTAAGCAAGTAGGGAGGGACCCATGTTGGGCTATCACCAGTGCAAAATGGGATAGAGCCAGAGACAGCTAAGGCAGCAAGGGGGCAGCAGCTATGGGGCAAGGGGAGGTGCAGCAACAACAGCAGGTGCTGCTCCTGTTCTAGGTGCCCCCTGGGCATCCACTAACAGAGGGCAGATAACGAGATGGGCCTTGGCCAACAGGCTCTTCTTACCCCAACCCTGTGCCAGCACAGGCTGCAGGATCACTTACCTCACTGCCCCAACAATTATTAACCTGTTGCAGGCTGTTGCTGTAGCCACTTGTCAGTCAGCGTAAAACCACCCCCTAGCCATGTGCCAGCATGTTCCCTTTGCAGGGTCGCCTGGAGGGAGGTCCAGTAAGCAATGTGGGAGGTCTGTCCTCCTGCTGTACCAGGCTCGTTACACGCAGGGCAGATTCACAGCTTGCAGAGTTCATGAGCATTGTTTGCTCATCACGCTGCCCTCAGCCTGACTGCACTACCACACTGGAGTGCCCTGAGTCTGTGAGCACCCACATGGGCTGATGAACAGGTAGAGAGCGCACCCACCCATGTTTCACCCAATCCACCCAGATTTATCAAGTCACAGCCTTAAAGAAAGTATGCATTCTTTTATTCAGAGAATCACAGTAAGCTACTGAGACTCACAGCTGCTTGCCCCAGCGTAATTTCCCAAACATTCCTGTGCAACTTTTGAAAACATCAAGTACACTTCAAGGATTTGGAAGATGCACCGTCATAAGCAAAACTTGCACAAGACATTGGGATTTCTGCCAGAGCCGCAGCTTCCTGCGAGAAAAACAGGGAGGTGCACAGTGAGGGGAGCAGGGAGCGAGGGAAACCGGCGGAGAACTTTCTAGGCAGCCTTCTGCAGAAGCACCTCGATGTCGTCCTGGATCTTGATGGTTTCGAAACGCCGGCTGTAGCGTTTGAAGGGCACCCCATCCGGGCCGATGAGGAACTTCTCGAAGTTCCAGGCGATGTCGTTGCGGCAGACCGGGGACCAGATGATGTACTGCGGGTTGGTCATCAGCGAGGAGGGGTCGTCGTGCGGGAAGGGCAGCGCCTCTTTCAGGAACGTGAAGAGCGGGTGCGCGTCCTTCCCGTTCACCTCGCACTTCTCGAACATGATGAAGTTGGGCTTGTACCCGTTGCCAGGACGAACGTGCTCCAGCATGGGCAGGATCTCATCGTTGGTGCCATTTTCCTGCGGAAACAAACACGAGCACGGCCCGTGAGAGCCCGCACGGGGTGAGGGGCTCCCCCCCGGCTCCCCCGGCCCCGCCGCCCGCCCTACCTGGTGGCCGAACTGGTTGCAGGGGAAGCCGAGCACCTGGAGCCCGCGGGGCCCGTAGCGCTCCTGCAGCTCGTTGAGCTGCAGGTAGTCGCGGGTGGTCNCCTGCCGAGCGCTGCCCCGCCCGGCGTGCCGGGTCCCTGAGCAGGGGGTTCAACACACAGGGAGGTGCCGCGGATTTTTCGCGCTGTGGCAAAGCAGCAAAACGAAAAGTGGCCCCAGGAGCTCCAGCCTTTGTGGTGGCACAGCCGCCCGAGTGAAGAGGTGGCACCGGGGCTGCAGCATCCCCCGAGAGTGGCTTCGTGGAGAGGAACACCTTCAGTTTGTGCTCCAGGAGGAGGAACAGGAAAGGTCCAGGAGGGACCATAAATTCCCTTCTTCAGCCTCCTTCTATAATTTTTCAGCCTCTTTGAGGCTGGTAAATCCTACATACGGGGCTACCTGTATATCCTCACTAGAAAAAGAAGGGGAGGCTCCTTCTTTAACTTCAGGGTTTGCTTTTTCCCATCATTGACTTTTCCATTTCTTGCCTTACTGCTTTGGTAAGTCACATAGTGGTGACTGCTCTTTTCCCCATGGATTCAAGGTGGTCCCAAGTGAATTAGGCTGTTTCTTGTGCCCGCATGAGGCTTGGCAGTGACAAAGAGCCAGAGCCTCAGCTCCAACACAGCTCCCGGGGGAAACAGGGAGCCCCTGCTGAGGTGTCTGCCAGTATCTGCGCCAAGCGAGCTCTGTTCACAACAGCCCAAGGTCAGACAGCTGCTTATCAGCCCTGGCCCCTGGCCAAGGCAGCCTGGGCCCTGCACAGGGGGATGCTCTCAGGGCCCTCCCATACTGTCTGCTCTCTTTCATGCTTGGGAGCAGGGACTTGTCACAAAATGCCAGCTGTCACTAACAGGCACCACACAACGCTCTATCTCTGGTCTGGGTGCCCAGGTGACTGCAGGGTCTGGGGGTTTTGTTTTGAGCCACTTTGGCACCTGCCCCCATGACTGGGAACTGGAATAGTTCCACTTCCTGTCTGTGGGAAGTTTTGGAGACTCGCCCCATTATCTTGCATTTTTTGAGACCTGCAGTGTATTGCAGCAGTGATGGCAGGAGCCATGACAAGTGTCCTGAGAGAGAAGATCAGAGCTGGAAAAAGGGCTGATGGATGAGCAGAGGCAAGTGACCTGTTGAGTAAATGGATAGTTACAGCCTGCACAGACTCCTCACCCACCCCCAGGCACAGCGAGCCACAGTGCCTGAAGAAGAGGAATTTCCCTTTCGGGTGACTTCGAGGGCAGGGCCACAGAGGCATCTCTGCTGCCACTTTTAACGCTTGCTCAGACTGTCAGCTTCAGTCTTCTGTCTGGATCTGGGAAGTTAATCTGAAGTAGGGAATTTGCTGGGGCCCTACCCTTTTCAGAGAAGCACAGGTGAGGGCTCTCCCCTCCTTGATGAACAAAGTTTAAGGACACCAAATGAGTTGAACTTCCTTGTTGGCTCAGAGTTACAGTCTGTGCCTGGTCACATTCTGTGGCACCAGCTGAACTTGGACCCAGAGGAGTGCCAGAAGCTCCAGAGGGTCTAGATGGGCTCAAGGGACCCCTTTTGAGGTGTGTGACAAGTGAGAGTTGTCCTGCAAGGTCAGAAAATTGCTATTTAACAGCAGTGAGATCACAAATGCCACAAAACCACACCTTCTGGCCTTCTGCTGACATCATCTACCTACTCCAGGCACATGGAACTCCCTCCCCTGCCCAGGGCACTTGGCTCCTAGCTTTTCCCCTGACCCTTTCACAGCTCCTTGCCAGCCTGGATCACTCTCCACAAGTGCTGAGCTCTCATTTCCCAGGTCAGGTCTGGCTGTTTGTCTCTTCAGCTCAGTTTCATCCAGAACAAACGTGGCTTCCAGGGGTGACAGATGTGGCAGGAACCAAAAGGGAGCCAGGCTGCCATCCCTGGAAGGCAGGAAGGCTGATGACTCAGATGGTGCTGGAGGTCAGCAAGAGCTTAGAGTAAAACTGGGATAAAGTCACTTCTGGTGGAAAATACACAGCCCATGAGCTGGCTGTGAGGAACAGGCCTGACTCCAAACCCCTGCAGAGCTGCTCTGTAACTGTGACACAGTGAGCTGCAACCCCAGGGCCCTGCAAGACTGAAAAGCCCCAGTTTTGCTCAACTGCAACACTCCCCCCCAAAAAAGGGAACTGCAAGTGAGTAACTAAACTTTTCACTGCTGCAGCTGTGAACTTCCTGCTCTGTTCAAGCCGGTCACCCCGTGGGGGAAGGACAAGCACCCAGGAGAGGAAGGAGGGAAGGGTGGGGCAGGTGACACTACCGGAGGCTCACTCTGGGTGTCTGTCTGTGCAGGGAGTACAAGGACCAGAGGTATGGGGCACTCCTATGGCTGGGTCTGTTTCTCCTTTGCTACAGGAAAAGGAATCGGGAACATTATCCAAAAAAAGAAAAAAAAAAGACATGGGTGTTTTGTAGGCCATTATGGGATGCAGCCAGGTGCTCACTAATATAGATTGTCATCAGCAACTGGACTCCCTCCCGCCCAGCCCAGCGTGGAAGCTCCTGGCTGAGCAGCAGTTGCTGTAAATGGATGCCCACTGCTGTTCCCTATCATTTCTCCCCCAAGAGCAGCACAATCTGCTCTCCAGCCTGGGTGCAGCACAAGGCCCACATGGAGAGCCCGGCCCTTGCTGCAGCACGCCAAGGCATCCCTTATGGAATAGCACAGCAAACACACTGCCACGTGCAGCCTGTGCCACTGCTCCAGCACAGCCCTGCTGCTGCAAACCATCACATGCTCCCACAGCAACACTGCTCCTCCCTTCCTGCTGCACAGCCTCCTCCTGCTCCTCTAGGCCTGTGCTCAGGACCAACAAATTCAACTCAACTGATGGCCTCTCATCTGGTCTGAATATCAAAAGCTCCTGGGAGGCTCTGCTGCTCCCTGCGGGGTGCCAGGTGAAATAATTCCACCTATGCTCTGCTGCAACATTCAGAAACCACCATCACCAGGGGATGGTATCACTTGCTGGGAAACAAAAATAAGTATTAAAGCACTTGTAACTGCTCAGTGAATCCTCTCACAGCTGTATCAAAAATGCTATTTCTGATTCAGGCTGTCAGATACTGGGCCAAAAACCCAGAGTGAGGAATACAGACACCAGGATACAGGGAGCTTAGAAAACTGCCTTTATTCTATTAGTTCTTGGAAAAATGAAAATACAGAAAGAGTTTAGTTGGCTGCAGAACAGCAAGAAGTTCACAGGTTAGGAGTCTGATCACTACATGGTAACCAAACTTACACAAAGTTTCTTTTTTTTTTTTTTTGTTTTTAAAGTTTTGAAACTGGGTCCAGCAATGAATTTAAGGCAACTGAACAGTTCAGAAGCTTTGAGTGTGAGCAGGCTGTCTTTTCTCATCCCTACAGCACATCATGGAAAAAACTCCTCCTGTGTGTGCAGACCACTCAAATCATTCAAATGGGTCAGACTCTTAAAAATGAACAGGGGAAGAGGATCAGCTGCTTTCCATCGGACTTTATTTTCAAATACAGTTTCTTAAAAAACCCAGAACACCTTAACGCAGAGGTTACAAGTAACAGTATTAGGAAATCCAATTATACAAAAAATACTACATCTAAGCTGGGGTAAATAGATTTATTTTTGGTAACATACATTTAAACTGGCACTAATTACACAGTAACTAAAAGGTAACTAACATGAAACCACAGAACCCTCACTTTTCCTTAGCTGCATGGGACTTGGGTCATTTCAGAGCGATCACATTTTCAAACTCAGGTTTTACACCACCAAGCCATGAAAATCAGATCTTCCTAAATGTGATAGCACTGAAGCTACGCTCAATTCCATACAGCCATGTAACTGTTGTACTCAATTAGAATAGGACGTTAGTTATAAAGTAGTTACAGACCAATCCTCTGTGTTGACAGCTTTTTCTCTTTCTAGAGAGAAGAAAGAAGATAGAGAATTGTCTTCAATTAGCGCCTGGCATATCCTGTGAGTGCAGAAAAGGTTTGTTAGAGGAATGTTGAGGTTAACCTTGGGTGCACAGATGAATTTGATGCAGATTGTTATAAAAATCATGGTTGGCTTCTAAATACTGGTAGCAAGATGACTCGATTTTTAAATCTCTTAAGTAAATTATAGATAATGAAAAAGGCCAGTAATCATACACTAAGATTAATAAACAGCACTTCAAAATTACTCAAGTGCAGGGTGCTGCTTTGGCCATCTTCCTCTGGCCACGCTTTATAAGAGAAGGCACCCGGACTTTTTCTTGCCACGCCGGGCTTGCAAAGCAGCTCTAGTGGCCATTTCAAACACCTCCCTCACACCGTCTTTGGTCTTTGCTGAACACTCCATGTACCCGAATGCACCAATGCGGTTTGCCATATCCCGGCCTTCCTCGGGCTTGACAGGCTCCTGAAACAGCACAAAACCAACAGGTGAGAACAAGCCAAACCCACACTGGGTCTTCCAAACCCCAACTGCTAGGTTTTTGCTACCCAGCTTCCCAACAAATGCAAAGGAATTTCTGGATTAAATGTACATAATTACTCGATTAGTTAAAAACCCAGTGCCCAAGGACATGATCAGTTTGCTGACACCTCTAAGCCTGAAGGCTGCAAGACCCTTTGAAACTTGAGCAAATGATTGCTTATTTCTGAGGAAACATTTATGCAATTCTTTGCTACCACTGCAAAAAAAGCCTATGAACAAATCCCCAAATTAATGCCTCAGTCTTTGTATAAAAACCCCAAAAATTATGCTATAGGAGCAAAAAATTCTGTGACAGAGCAGAGTATCTGCAATCCCATTCCCAAACTGGGGGTATCAGGCTCAATCTGAAAACAAAACCTAGCAATAGGTTTGGGAAGGAGCTGCAGCACCTGTGGTTATCACCTCAGAACACCCACCAATAAAACCATTTTCTTTCACATCCTGAATACACCAAATAAAGAATAACTCCAGAGTGCCTGCACCGATGTGGTGATTGTCTCCTAATTAATTCCTTTCTACCTCAGGGATCCAGCTCTGCAGCACAGAGAGCAGCTGTTAGTAACCCCATACAGCCATTTTAATTGCTGAGGATGTCTTTTTCTAAAAACTGCATCTCCAGATAGGAAAAAAGAGACACTCAGTTAAAGGCAGTAGATACTCATGGTGTCTGCCCTGGGTAGGTGTTGATCACACAGCCCACAGCAGCTGACAGCCAGCTGTGGGTGCCTTATTTAATGCTCTACAACCACCACACATCTCCCATTTATTGTAAGACTCTCCAAAAGGAACCTGCCTGCTTCATTTTGGCCAGCTCTCGTCTTGTGTGCTCGTCATTCCTCAGGTCCTTCTTGTTTCCTACCAAGATGATAGGCACGTTGGGGCAGAAATGCTTCACTTCTGGGGTCCATTTCTCTGGGATGTTTTCTGAAAGAAATAAATGGAGGTATGACTGTACTAAACCCCACTTCTGGGGAGAGTTTTATTTTAAAGCTTCTACCCACTGCCTGAGTGGTTTTATCTTGCTAATCCACACTGATGCCCTTTTTTCTGCTGTTAACATGGGAGGCCAATAGACCTGTTCTGGTATTACCAAAGAAGACCAAGCCTGTCTGTGGTAATTTGAAGGCTGAGGGACACATAACCTTCCTGCTTAAAAGAACAACTTAGACATGGATTTTAAAGCCAGTTTTTGCACTACAGCCAAAACATCAATTCTGCAGCTGCACCTGGAGTGCTCAGGTGTGCTGGCCTTTAGATACTGTACACCCAAAAAGCTGTTCACTGCTCTCAGGGACCCTGGCACCTGGATACTGGTGAGCAGGAAGGGAGGAGAGGGAAGAAAATTTTTACAGAAACTCACTTCTTTGAAAAAATGCTATCACCATGTATTTGTTTAGCAGACTACACTGGGTGGATGGAATAATTACCATTTTAAAGGGACAGAAATAAAGTTTCAGAGATGCTGAGTGTTAGAAATGAAAGTATCTCTATCCCCTGCTCCTTATGCTCTTCAAAAACATCTTTGCAAGATGAAATACATCAATATCTACACATAAGATTTATAAATCAATCAGTGAAGATTTCAGTCTTGGACTGCACACAGAAGAGGTACCCACTGAATACACAGATTTTTGAAATGTATTGTTTTTAGAGCTCAGAAATCATAAATCAGGCGACTCTTCTCTTTTCTCCATCACAAGCAGATGGAAATCTTCATACCTGGAAAGCAGCACACAGCTGGGCTGGGGTGCTGACCCAGGGGAGCTGCCCCCCTGCTAAGTGTGGCTCAAATTAGGCAGCAGAGCCCTGGCAAACACAGAGTGCTGCTGTAGCTCTTGTGATGCTCAGTGCAGCTGAAGAATGCAGGTTCCTTCAAGGTCTTGTGTCTGACAACTACACACTCAAACCAGCCTGGATTCTGAAACTAGGAAAGCTCTCAGGTGAAAATATGATTTTCACCTACAGCATGGTTTCCAAGGGGAATACAGTGATAGAGAGAAGTGGTTCCAATTCAATTAGTGATCTACTTACCTAAACTATCAGGACTATCAATTGAAAAACACATAAGTATAACATCAGTATCTGGATAAGAAAGCGGTCTAAGTCGATCGTAATCTTCCTGTCCTGCTGTATCCCACAAAGCCAACTCAACCTGCAAAATAAACATAAGGAGTTAGTCAGATCACCGGGGAAATTCTGATTCAGAAGCCAGTAACCAACAGGAGTGGATAAAAACTATGAGACAAGCCACACTGACAGGAGAACTATAGGAATTTTACATTCTGTAACTCCAAAAATCAACTTATTGCAGCTTATGAGACTTTTCTTTATATCCATGACCAGTGTCAATTCTCTGAGAGGACATAAAAGCTACCAGCAGAAAAGCAAGACAGAAGAATCAAAGTGAATCAGCTCCAAAGGGCTGGGAATCTCTGACAAGTATCCCAGAAATGCCAGTTTTCAGTGAAAGTGGACTAAGCATAGGCTTTTTAGGATTATGCACATTTTCAATGAGTTTATAGCTGGAACCTGTATTGACTAAGAAATGTCGAAACTGTACTTACTTGTACACAAATTCATTACAACTCCATCACAGCAGAAATTTATGCTTGCAATTTACTTTGAAGCAAACCTAGTTTGTGTATAAAGCTTCTAGTTACTAAGAAGCAAGTAAAGTACCTAATGTTCTCAGTATTTCTGCTTATGCTGGAGCTTGGGGAGAACACCCCCATAGGATTGTTTAAAACTATAGAAGGAATTAGCCAATGTCTAATACAGGAAATTTAAAAACTATAATCAAGCTCTTAAGGCATACTCTTGCTTGAGATTCTTCAATGAGTCTGCCTTCACAATTGAGTGGGTTTCTTCTTGTTTAAACTCTTATGTTCAAAAATTCCAGGAAAAAAGTCTACAGCAGCTCAGATAAAGACAAATGGGCAAAACTGGAACCCAAATGTGAGCCTGAATGTGCAATGCAACTGTTTGGTTAAATTGTGAAGAAACAATACCTTAAGTTGCACACATGGACAAAAATAATCTTCTCTATTTTCATCAGAAATACTCCTCCCAGAGTCACCTCTGCATTTGCAGATGTGAGTTCTGTGGCAAATGTTCTTATTTTTTACAGAGATGTCTGTTGAGGGTTCCTTAATATGATACTGGAATCAGCTCCTTTGTTCTACCTAAAAAAACACATCTCCTACCATCACCTTTTTGTCTTCACATTACTTCTGGACATTTCTGGTAATGCTCTTCTAGGAAAACAGAGGTTAAGTGGCTGTCAAACAGAACAGGCTTAAGCACTGCTCTCCTACAAACTTCTGTAATCAAGTTTTCTGAAGACAAAGTGCTTGGATAAAATATATCCTCTAGTTATAAAAATCAAATCAGCTGACGCTGCTCAAGCTGCTCATGCAATTTTTCTTTAGCTACTGGCTGCATATAGCTGATAGGGCATGACTCCCTGTTCACTCATTCAGAGATGCAGAGATTCAGGCAGAAGGGAATGAGGAAGTTTGACTCAGTGATAAGAGAGAAATGGATCTCATACATATTTTAAACAATAGTTCTTGCAGTCTAAGATACAACATAGAAACAGTCACTTGGAGGAAAGACATATTCTAACATTAGTCTAAAAGTAAATTTTCTCTTTCCGGTTCATATTATGGGAGAGAAGAGCTCCTTTTAGACTCAACTAGCATGACCTATCGTGGGTAAACCCACAAATAACCCATCCCTGTAACAGGAGGAAATCAAATTTAATGCAAAGCCCCAGATTAGCTCAAAAAACTTCTTTGTTCCAATCAGGATCAAAGCCAAGCAGTTTCAGTCCATCAGTCACTGCATCTGAGCTAGAATGGACTGAAAGATGTTCTGGCTGTACCTGAACCCAGAGCAAAGGCACATGTCACACCAAGGGGTGGCACAGGGAAGCTCAGCACCAAAACCTGCCACATGGCTGACCCGCAGATCCAGGCACTGAGTCAGCTCTGTGTGGTTACAGAATAAAACAGACACACTCCGTGGCTGCCTGAGACGGTTTGGAAACAGCTGAGCTTTCAAGGTACAAGCTTTCTCCTTTGTGTATTTCTGGAGTATCCTGGAAAGTGACAATTTCATACATCACTCACCACCTTGCTGACTTTAATGCAGAAGGCAACCTACCCAGGGACCAGAGAGCAGCCTGACAGCTGCCTCCTGGAGCAGATGTCTGGCACGTCTGCTTGTCTGGTAAACAAAAGGACTCAAGAGCTCCCAAAGACTGAAAACTGATTTTCAAAATATTTAAAACTAAAGTATTTTTATGATTAATGTACTGAAGTACAAACTAAAGATGAAGCTCAGTGAGCTGTGGGTATGCCTGGCTGCTAAGAATTGTTCACCTTCAGACAAGCAGGACAGATGATGCTGATGTAGACTATAAAAATCAACCCCCTTTGAAGCCTGTCAGTCTTCTGTTCTCACAAGTATCCTGCATGTTCCCAGGAGTGGGCATGAAACAAAAGACTCTCCAGCAATTAGTCATTAATCACAATACCAAGTCCCTATCAAAGGAGGGACTCCATTCCAAAGGCCAGTAGCCCTGTGTCCTCAAGATGTCTTTGAATTGCTCCATTCCCTCCCATCTACTGCAACACTCTACCTGCACTAAGTGCATGACTTTTAGAACCTCAATTTGTGTAAAGTTAGAAACAGATTGTTAAACAAACATTGGATATGAGCAAGTTCTAGCAAAACCAATATTTTTTTCTCACAGGAACATGCTTAATATTGAAAAATACATTTACAACTTAAGAACTATTCACGTGTACTAAGAACTCAGTACAGAAGTGCAGAGATCTGCATGCTGTTCTGAACAAACGCACGCTCATTCTGGCCCTTACAGAAGGGTTCACATACCTGCTTTCCATCCACTTCAATATCTGCTACGTAATTTTCAAAGACGGTGGGAACATACACTTCAGGGAACTGGTCTTTGCTAAATACAATCAGCAGACAGGTCTTTCCACAGGCACCATCTCCCACTATAACCAGCTTTTTTCGAATGGCTGCCATAGCTGAAAAACAAAATGAGAGCTTATTAATTTCAGTCGTTATAGCTTTTAACTGAGATGCTGCTAATAATTAATAACCACTAAGGTTTCAATTAATGGGAACTTTTAAATCTACTGTACATATCCATTAAAGACACAGATACGTGAACTTAATTGAGTTCAACTTCCCATCCTTTTCAGAAAAAACATTCCCCAGAACTTGTCAACACACTGATAAACCACTGGGTGCAAAAATAACAGAAAGGAGAGGAGATGGGCCTGGTTTAGCATTTATTGATCTGTTCTAAAGGTTAAGATAGGAACACCCAGAGATAGCGAGTGAGTGAGCAGCACTGTCTGAGAGCACTTTCTCAAAAATGTATTCCAGGTACTCAAATATGAGATGCTCTGATTCAAGGGCAGGAACATTTCCTTGTCATGCTGAGTTGCCTTAACTACAAAGTGCCAGTCAGCTGGACTGAGGAGCATCTGCTGCCATGTCAGAGCACCAGCAGAAAGATCTTGAGGTAACCAGCCCATTCCTTAGATTACAACCACCACACTGCAAAGGATGTGTAGGACACATCTCACTCTGTAATCCACCTTCCTGGGTATTGCTGCTACCAGGTTAATCCAGCCTGCTATCAGCTTGCAGTGAGTGAAAGGGGGGGGACACAGAAAGGGAGACCCCTGTGGTGCTCCACACAGATCTTTGCTACGCAATGGATCAATTTGTATATCCATGATCTGCTCACAAGCAACTCTGACCTCAAAGAGAGAGTATGAAAGCTTGAAAAGTTTTAAGGAAAGCCAAGAGTCAGAGTGAGACTGAAGGGTCTCGTTGTGAAGACTGAAGGGGATGGTTGTGTTGGCTCTGGCAAATCAAACAAAACCAGCACTATGTGCCTGCTCTCTTCTTTCTTTTCTCCAGGCACGTACTTGTGACCAATGCTGGAACAAGCCAGAGATTTAGGGAGTGACCTGGCTGTAAGGGACTAGAATGACGACAGAACCATAACTACTTTCTTCTCCATAACATAAAGGCACTCCAGGGGAAGCCGCTTAGTCATCCCGTGAAGCTTCCTGGAAATGGAGCAAACAGCAATGCCACAATACCTATGACTGCATGACGAAAATACCACAAAGACAGCACCCCTGTGAGTTAACTTTTGCCATGACAAACCCAGAACAAAGTTTATGAGGATGACTAGGGCTGTTGGCGAGGGGTAAGGGCTCAAAGAAGCACAGAAGTGATTTAAAGGACACACCAAAAACATTTTCTCCTTTCCACCTCTTTGCTTGCCTTATGAAATTAAGTAAAAGGGTAAAACTATCCATCTAAAAGCAACCTTTAGTACTGTTACATGGTGAAGAAGTAGTGGGTAATACAGAGATTCTGTACTTCTGCTCCAGGTGCAAACAGAGAAGGACCATTTCAGCCCATCAAGCAGAAAAGGCTCAAGGGCTTGTAGAGCACAGCTTTGTCAGACACCACTGCTCAAGAGATTCAAATCTATCTCTTAAGTGAGATTCTTTCACCTTGTGAATATATATGTACACAAGTTCAAGTTATTTACCTTGGGGATTTGGGGTTATTTTTACATTTGTGGAAGGTTTTAAATGATCCAAGCTTTAAAAAGATTTTCTTTCGGTGGTTCTGGATGGGTTTGAACACTTTCTAGCAGCAATAGTATTTGAATTTTACACAAGTGGAAATCATCTGTCCTCTATACCATGTCAGGATCAACTACTTACAAGTTCTACCTAATGTCAGCTTTGGCTAATCTGCTCTTCAAGTCCTACAAAACCTGTGAAGCCATCTACTCTTGTGCTCCACAATGTTTTATATGAGAAAACTTCCCCCAATATGTACCCTCAACCTTCTTTGATGTAATGTAAGCACATTACTGTTTATCCTATTTGTCATGGCCATCGGAGAGTAGATTATTCCCTTTCCCCAGCATAGCTGAGAATACATGTCTTCATTTAGTCTTCTCTTCAGGCAAAACAATTCCAGTTTATTCAAGGCTTCTCTGTAAATCATATTTCTTAGACCTTCCCATTGCTTCCTTCTGGGCAGAGTCCAATTGGTACAAATGTACCAAAGCGTGGAGCCCAAAAGCTGAATCCAGTATTTCTCCTAGGGCTATATGAACAGTGCCCAGAGCTGAAGGATTATTTCATTGATCTTCCAGGATATCCTGCTGTTTAAACACCAATCTGGAACTGTATGTCTTTTCTTTCTTCCTCGCGTCCCCAGAAGACAGCACTGTTGATACATTCAGGTTTTAATTCCTGATAACTCCCAGACCTTTTATCATTTGAATGGCCATACAGAAATAGTCCTCTATTCACGCAGCTGAATATTCCACGGTTAGGCTTTTATTTATCCTTCCACTGACTGATGTTTTATTCTACCTCCAGGTTCTAGCTCTGTCCTCCAGCTTAATCACAGTCTGTCAGATGCAAGTTTAATAATCATGATTCCCAGATAATTATCTAGGCCATTTATGAAACCACCCTGGAGACAAAGTAGGCGGATGATGTGATGGGATAACCTGTCTTTCCTTGGTATCCTCCCTCTCTCTCCCTTCTGTGCCAGTGGCTGGGGCTCTGGCCTGTGATCATTTGTGTTACCTGCAATAGCACCTGGGGTAGGTGACCCTTTTGGCATCACCTACGGATAACTGTATTTTTCAATGGATTATCAGATCAACTCTTCTTTTATCTTCCTCTAAATACTTCCGTCACTCAGATTATTTTTCAAGTGCTCCTTGCCAGTTGAATCTCATTTTATGCTTTGGCCTTCTACATACATATGCCTAAGGTCTACGAGCAAACTACAATTCTGTCAAAAAAATCATAATCTACTGTATTGCTTTCTACAAATCCTTCCATAAAAAAGCTTGAAAAATTTGTCTATATATAAAAAATTATTTCAGCTTTATCTCCTCAATATCTTTTTCCTGAGAAAAGCTTATCATGAAACTCTCCCTGCCTAAATGCTTCCTGAGATCCACTGACATCATTCAGACCCAAGATGCCCTTCAGCAGTGTTTGCTCAACCACTTCCTTCCCACTGCTCAGGAACTACCCCATGAGACTCTCCCCTGCTCACAGTCTTACATGCAGGACAGTCACTAGGATATTTCAAACCTGTCGAGCACTGAAAAATTAGGGAATTAAAATTCCCTCATTGCCAGCTTCTAGAGGATCCTTCTGGACAGTCAGAAAAAGCCTCAACCACTTTTGTTTTTTGTGACCTATGGCATCCTCATTTTTTTTCCTTTAGTTTCACCTTTGAGAGCATTACTGCAGAATTCCTTCTGGAACAAGTGTGTCCTAAAAAATTCAATTCAGGAGGCAAAGATCACCACTTATAACCTCATATTTTCAGAAACAGCCCAGATTATAAATGCTGGGTAGACATAGATACCTCAGGATGTCAGGTCTGATCACTATATAGGCCCCTGATCCACCTGGGAAGGAAGTCACCAAACACCACAACCATGTTTTTCTTCCTGACGTTATCAAAGAACCATAGAATGGTTAGTGTTGGAAGGGACCTTCAAGATCATCTCGTTCCAACCCCCTTTCTATGGGCAGGGACACCTTCCACCAGACCAGGTTGCTCAAAGCCCCATCCAACTTGGCCTTGAACGCTTTCACAGATGGGGCACCTACAACTTCCCTGGACAACCTGTGCCAGGGCCTCACCACCCTCACAGGGAAGAATTTCTTCTTAATGTCTAGTCTAACCCAGCCCTGCCTTCTGTCACTTTAGAGTTATCCCTTATCCTACCACTACTTGCCCTTGTGAAAAGTCCCTCTCCAGCTCTTTTGTAGCTCCATTAGGTACCAAAAGGTGCTCTAAGGTCTCCTCGGAGCCTTCTCCTCTCCAGGCTGAACAGCCCCAACTGTCTCAGCCCATCTCCAGCCCTCTGATCATTTTCATGTCCCTCCTCTGGAGCTGCTCCAACAGGTCCACATCCTTCCTGTGCTGAGGCCCCAGAGCTGGATGCAGCACTGCAGGTGGGGTCTCACCTGAGCACAGCAGAGGGGCAGGATTAGCTCCCTTGACCTGCTGCTCAAGCTGCTTTTGATGCATCCCAGGAACATTTGGTTTCCTGGGCTGCAAATGCACTTTGCTGGGTCATGTTGAGCTTCTTGTCAACCAACACCCCCAAATCCCTCTCCTCAGGGCTGCTCTCAATCTGTTCATCCTCCAGCTTGTACCCATGCTGGGGATTGCCCCAACCCAGGTGCAGGACCTTGTCCTTGCTCAACTTCAATTTCACCACATTAGTGGTTACAAACCTTACTGCTTTATGGTATGTGAAACTACTTCTCTTTGGTGAGGGTGAACTTGCTGCCAGAACAAGATACTTCACTTCTACTGGCCCTGTTCAAGGATGGACACTGCTGGCAAGCCTGCAACCAGCTTTTTTCTTCTTTCATCTTGTCTGGATCACTAAAAGTGTCTGCGTGTATGGAAACCATTCTAGTGGTGCTACAATGTCCCCAACTTCCATATGTGGTCCTCAGATTTTAGCAGATATCTGGCCATGGCAACAGCAGCCCATCATTCATGCATTAACACATTTACAGTAATAATTTCCTAATTTAGAGGAAACAGTGTGCAGATCAGCATCTTTCATCAGCTGGTTATTTTTAGATAAAATAAATACATTCCTCTCCAGTGGGCAGCTGCAAGGGATTGCTGGGTGTGGCAAAGACTCAGAAAAACAACATCTTGGTAGTACAATAGAGAAAAAAAATCGATTGTTACAATGGAGCTACATCTTAGTGGTGCACTTCACAGGGACAACACTAGCAGCATTCACAGCAGTCGGGTCTTTCTACTTCATTTGGACATGCTCTGGTTTTTTTAATCAAGTATTCTGAAACATGGAAATATATCAAATTTGTACAAGCAGTGTGTGGGAATCAAAGCACTTTGCTGGCCTAAAGAGTTTAATTTAAGATGTCCATTACACACAATTTAGTGTTTGCTGCAGCCCAGCCTGTCACTAGTGAGTATGAGTCTAAATTTAGTGCTAAAAAAACCTCTATGAACTACCTAAGAAAATATAACTAACAGACCAAATCCAAGGTAATACTACCTCACTGTAACTGAACACAAGTACTACACATTCATCCTTTTACACAACACATACAGCAGGGAGAGACCAATAAATCCAGAAAGCTGCTGGAACTGCATCGCTGATGATGCACAGAGAACACTGAGCAAGAAGTGTTCTATCCCAATCAGTGTAGCAGAATGGCTGCAGTGATCTTCTGGGAGAATCTGTGCTGTCTTCTGCACCAAGACAACAGATCTGCAATTTTTCCTGCTCTTAAATGAACCACTCCTCCCACCTTTGCATTTACAGGATTCTCAAAACCAGCTAGGCTGCTAGATTCTAAGTGGAAACTCTCACAACATGACTCAAGTGACTCATCTGAATGGAAGAGATTCAATTATGACATTTCCTCAACATAGGCCAGTGTCTTTCACAGGTATTACAGGAGTTTTAGACATCATTTACTCAATCCCACTAACATCATAGGAGGTTATAACACAAGGAGCTCCTGTTCGCCGAGTTGCCACACTAATATCCTTGTTACATGAGGCTGCTGTTTCTAAGGGCAGTAATGCTCCAAGACTTCTGCAGCATAAAGCCCTGCTTGTTAAGAGAACCTACCAATTACTCCAGAAGAATTAGAACTGGGAAAAATACTTTTTCCTATGTTTTAAATGTACTCCCCCCAAGTATTACTGTTTACTGCAAGGGGATTTGCCTCTTCAGCATGCTATTTATTTTTCTGAGGACCAACTTTTCCAGTGCCTCCTCTCCTGCAAATCCCAAGGCCACACAGCATGATTGAGGATTGTGGACATGCTGTTGACATTCTGAAGTTGGACAAGCTGGTAACAAACATGCCAGTTTTGTCTGTCTCACTCTGGATCTCATCCTGGAGAAAGTAATTAATGGAAGAAACAGCCCTTTACCATCACATAGATATCATGATTAGATTTAATTACAATGACCTTTATATTGCCTGCTATGCCACACAGGAAGATCCCTTGTACAATGCAGAATTTTGTGAAAAAACCCCTAGATCATTGCATGTTAGCAAGAACTCAGCAGAAGCAGTTCAGCAGGACCATTAAGGATATTTCTGATGCTGGGGCAGGGGAAATGTCTTTTAAATCCTTTCTCACCTAATCTTGCTGAAGTCCTTAAAACCAAAATGTTGGAAGGCAAAGGTTTTGAAATCTTAGAAAGACTGCCTTGCTGCTGACTCCTCCACACAGCACTTAAACCGTTTGCTGCTGAGTGAATTACAGCCTGGCACTCTTCTCACTTGCTTCATTTCCCCTTCATTCAGCCAGCCTTGCCCTGGGAGGGACCAGAGAAACACTGCTCAAGTGTCCCCCACCCTGACCAGTCAGGCCCTGCCCTCTACCTACCACAGGGGAGAACTGCCCCAGCACCAGCACCTGGATTTATGCTTCAAACATACGCACTCTTGCTCAAGTCTGAGGGGGAGGAAGAAAGAGTTTCCTCAGAGACTCCAGTGATGAAGAGTGGATGAGCAGGCTTTCCGCATAGTTTTTTTCTGGCCATCTAGCAAGATCCAGCATCAAAACTCAGAACTACCAAAGCAGTTTGGAGCCCAAAGCCGACCAGCCCAGAAGCAAATAGGTCTGTTTTTAGGGCAGCTGTGTACAGCCAGTGAAGAGAGAGACTGAATAAGGGGCATCTGAATGGGTGAAAAGGTCCAAAGACCACAACCAGTGAATGGGGAGGGGACAGGCAAACATGTCAGGAGGAGGATGGCAGAAGAATGCAACCACTCAAACCCACCCTTCCTCTAGAGCAGAATCCAGGATTCCCACATCTCCCAACAGGAGGCAAGCGTCTCAATCTTCTCCTCCACTGAAGTCCCAATGGAAAATGTCAGTGACTATACATTTTGTAATTCTTTTTCACCACTGCACTACTCATTAGTGAAAACATGTATAAACAACTGTCAGAAACGTTGCAGTTTGCTGCTGAAATGCTAATTCTGTTACCTTAAATCAGCTTCTTGGAGCATATGTAAGCCTTTATGTGTTGTTATTCCATTTTTCTCACATAACTAACAAAGACTGGCCACGTTCCTACGTAGCAATACTTGTGAAGTAAAGGAAAGTATCACCCCAATTCACCTCTTAGAGAAGGTGCAAAATAGGGAGCAAACAGCTTGGGACTGTAATGAGAGTAAGAAAAAAGTTAAGGAAAAAGCTGACTCAATCAAATAAAGGAGTGAGATACAACTCATGTTTCTGCTACAGGGTTCCTGAAAGGTCCTGGAAGAAGTACATACCCCAAAACATTCTGCAAGTGACCACTTATTTACTGTCCTGAACTCATCTGCACAGCCACAGACAGGGAAGAGACACGCTCAGAGGGATCTGATTTTTTGACACCACGTACAACCTGAAATCAAGCAGTACTGGGGTGGAAAAACAGCTCAATTACAACCCACTGGAATACAAACACTAAAAACATGAATGCAGTCACCGCTATTGAGGAGACAGTCAACACAGTTTATTGCAATAATTGAGATTTTCTTAATTCTGTGCAAGTTTGCCTGTGAACACTTGCACTCATAAACCAAAAAGCCATGCTATTTAAAGCGTTGCTAACAAGGCCTTTGGGAAACAACTATATTTATATTCCTTACTGCAGCCAGCACATAAAGCAGTTTGACAGTACTGCAAAATAGACCTATTTCTAACTACAGCACTATGTGGGAGCAGTTAGTGAGAAAAAGCTATCTGCTGGGGTTTTTTTGGAGGGTTACATATGAAATTTAATACTTCAAAAAAGTCCCAAAACTGGCAAAGAACAGGGCAGGCTACTGATGTTGCACATTAAATGTAATCCACAGAGAAATGGAAATTTTATGTTTTAAGACTAAAGTACAATTGAAAAACTGATACAGAAGGTCAATGTAGTATCCAATGGGATTAAATACAGAACATGGGAAGATCCTTGGGCAGGGCAAGATGAACATTCAGCTTTCTGCTAGCAGTTCATTCAGACTGTGTGCTAACCAGGCTGAAGTCTGGCAAGTTTTACTAGTTTGGAAAAAGTGCCTTGCAAACAGAGCCGTACATTTCCAGAGCCAGCTTTAAATCAGGAGCAGCGTAGCTGTGTCCACCCCCACCTAATGAACGTCCACAGATCTCAGCTAACTCCACAAATAACCAGCTCAAGCCTCTTTGTACCACATCACCACAACTGGGAGCAGGGTCAGCTTAACTGCATTAGGTCTTAGCAACATCAGTTGCCAGCCCCAGTGAACCCTTAATGACTGATTAATTTTATACAGCCATTATAAGTTACCAAAAAATACAAAATATCTGTTTCATAGGCATACAATGCATCTCCATTAAGCATGCTGTGTACATGCTGCCTCTGCAACAGGGCAGAAGATTCCTCATCCAGCACAAAGCCTGCCAGTGCAACCTTTTTGAGGAAACCTGAATCACCTGTCAGCACTAGATCCGTGTTGAGTGTCATGCGGACACAGTACGTCTAATCCGAGATATCATGTGAAGTCTCAAAGCAGGATTCATCCTATCAAGTTACAGCCTTTGCCCTTGCTTTCCTCTTCAGGATAAATCTGTATGACAACACACAATTCATCTCCCTCTCAGAGAAAATTGCTTTGGATCTAATAAATGTTCTTGATTTCTAACCATCACAGGGAAGAGCAAAACATTTTGCTCTGCTCTCCTGTCCTGTACAACCCACCTGCCCATGCCTTACAGGAATGATGCCTCAGCACCATCAAGCTGGTGGGCACACACAAACTATCTTTTGTTAAAATGCACAAAACCACAACTTGTGCAACCTTCTATACCCAGCACTGTCTCCTGCAAACAGCTCCAACACAGACACGGACCACTGGACCAACTCGTCCCTTCAGCTAAACTTGACATTTCCTACATCTAGAGACTCACAGACCATCCTCTGCTACAGGTCTACATACATATGGGAATGGGTATATTGGCTTCTGTCTCTCCACCTCAGCATGGGTCATTCTGGATGAGCTTAGGGTTGGATTCCTACACAAAAAGAGAAGAGGAAAAACAAAAAAGAAACTTCCCTCTCCATGCTCTCTGGCCATCTTCAGCTCAGGAGCGTCTCAGGTGAGATGTGATTCCCCTGAATTTAGTAACCTCAAACAGATTTCTCTTCCATGAGCTTGTCCAGACTCCCTCTGAACCCACGTAAACTTCCAGCACACACAACATCCTGTTGGAGGGAGTTCCCACAGCTTAATTACGCATTGTGTGTAAAGCCACTTCCTTCAAATTCAAGATTGACCCTATTGCCTTTACTGCCTGCTAACTCTGAAATGAAGAGTGAACACTTTGACTTTACCTCACTCACCCTCCTTCTGCCGCTCATCTAACAGATTTTCCAGACTGCAGATCCTAACACAGAGCTGGGTTTTGTATTTTTTTGGTTTGTTTTTTTTTTAAATTACCTTTACACCTTTGTCAGTAGTGACTGTCTGCTCGCAGCATAAGGAGTAACAAAATGGTAGAGGTGTCACAGTGAAGTGCTTCAGCCAGGAGGATCCTCGATAGCCCATCCCTTCCCCATCCCACACTGACCATTGTAGCCACAAATGCCCCTGGGCTGGTGTAGCAGCTCCAGGAGCAGAAGCCTGGAGGGACACCCCAGTTCTGACAAGGGTGTGCTGTTAAATCCATTTATGCCATATCAGAGAACCACACCCTGAACTGCATTTCAAGTGCAAACAAGCCACAGCTTGGTCATTCCCTGCTACATGTTTCACTCAGTGCACTAACTCAAGTGTGGACTATCTTGACTTTAAAGCAGCAGTAATAGAGAAGCCCAGACCACGCTCCTTGCTCAGCAGTTAGTTACATTTTTCTGCATTAGGATGAGGTTTTACTTGTCGGTTCCTCATTTCTTCAGCCACTGTGAATTTCCCATTACTGGCATTTTGTGTTTCCTCCAGGTGACCAATAAGAAATACAACCCAAGAGCCCAAACCCCTCCTGTTCTTACTAGACACAGACTTACTTGAGCCTCCACTTGCCTTTTACAGCTGTCCTCTTTCTACTAAATTTAATATGAACCACATTGATTTTGTTCTGGCTTAGTTTCTCACTGAAAATGATGTGCAATTACTGTCAAGTGCTAACCGAAGGGTAAGATGAACACTTGCACTTAAGAACCAAACTAAAACAATTAACACCAATTGTTTCTATTTCTCTCACTCCAGGTTGAGTGACATTGCCTTAATTCTTTCCTGAATGCTTTGTTACTTATTTCATTATTGTGCCTGGGATTGATGTCTTAGTCTGATGGGATTATAATCATTAAGGTTGTCCTACTTCTCTTTATTATTACTGCATATTAGCATTCTTTCAAACTCAAAATGCTGCAGCATGTAAAGAACTTTCTGGAAAAAAAAATAAATTACATAAGCCCCCTCCATTCTCAGGTCAGAGATCTCCAGATCTCAAAACAGAGGTGTCAATTACCACCATTAGGTGTGCAGTATAATTCAATCTTTTTTTTTTACTTAATGAGATAATCAAAATACCTGATTAAAGGGAAGTTCCCTGTGTATAGATAAATAACTGCCAAAAGATAGGAAACCAGACACAAAGAAATGCTCAGTGCACTCAGAAAATCACCCGCGGAACCTGCACAGCTCGACATTCATAAATGACCTGAGAAAGTGAAGAAAAATAACAATACAACAAAATTTACTGATGATGTCAAGATCTACAAGTAGTAAAGGCAAGGGTTTAGTGTGATGAATTTCAGAACCTTAACGGGCTCTGTGCCTAAGCAATAAAATTTGAAATAGATAAATGTGAAGTGATACGCAAGGTAAAAACCACATTCAACTTCCTACATGAAATAATAGACTGGGAGCTGATCACTCAAGGACAGTATTTTAAGGTTATATAGCTAATTTCTTTCAAATACAAGCTCAATACTCTGAAGTACTACGATTTTTATTTAAGATACCAGTATTAAGAATTAGGAAAAAATGACACAAAACAGAAATTAACATGATGTAGGAATCCACTTCACGCCTGCATCTTCTGACTGTGCAGCTGTGATCCTCCCCATGTCAAACGGCTGAAAAGGAACTGGAAATGACTCAGAGTAGGGCACATGGATGATTAAACTATACAACAGTGACCATTTGAGGAACAACTACGGCAGAACTGGAAAAAGGACAGTCTGGAAGAGACGTGACCAAGGAAGAAAACAACTAAACACTGCACTAAGATCCTAAGGAGCAGTGAGGAAAGCTGGGCCTGCAACAAGGACAAGGGCACAGGGAATGAGCCAGGCTCCTGGAAGCAAAGGCAGGCCCAGCAGGACACACGGCAAGGCCTTGTTGTTTCTACTACATTTCAGTTTTCTAGATCCATAATTTCTTAGTCATCACCTTCTCTTTGAGCTCCCTTTTCCTCCCAGGTACTTTCCATGATTTTGAGCTTCTGTTTTCTATTTTCTATGTCCAGTTTCTACTTTTCTCCTATTCCATCTGTAGGGCTTTCTTGCATTGTTTTTTAAGCGTGAACAAAACAGATGCCTTCATTTCCTTTCCAAGTCAGGTTATTTAATTCACATTCAACACTTGATGGGGGAAAAACACCACAAAAGAAGGTTCCTGAAAAATCTTTTTTAAGCATGTTTAAGCCAAAATTGATAGAAACTGGAACAGCAATATGGGCAAGAAAACTCTGTCTTTACATTGTCCCTGTGCATCCTGTTTTGCTAACACCAAACTTAGCAAGGTCCTCCTTATCTACTACAGGTTTGTTCTCAACCATCTTCAAAGTTCACCCTCACACTGTTCACCTCCCTGTTGCTATATAATCAGTAAATTCACACTATTGCAGAACTCATGGAGGAAGACCAATTTGAGCATTTCTCCCCTGCCTTACTCTGCCATGCCAAGTCCCTCTCCAAGGCTGAAGGCAAACTGTGGATTATGGGGGTAGAAAGGAGAGTTTTGTCCTCAGGATCTGTGGCTGCCACTGCTGTCCTTCCACCCTCACTTAACATCCTTGCTACTTTGCCCCGACTACATCTTTGCTATCTGCAGGCATGATGACTTACAAGAGCACTTCTCTTATGCAATTCCGAGTCCCAAGATTACTCTGCACAAAATGAGATTAGGGATTAATATTGAGGTAATTATAGTAGATCTCTGGATTTCCACTTGTGTGTAATCTGCAAAACGCGTTGCATTTGGGCCAGTTGTTTCTTGGAGCCCTCTCTTCCCAGACACCTCCGGCATGTCAGACGGGATGTAGGGTACCACACACGGACAAGACAAGGCTTGGGTGAGGTGGCTCTGTCTCCAGGCACTCACAGCTGCCCCAGAGCTGTCAGCAAAGCACAAATGGACAAGAAAAACTAACACTAACTCTTCCAGACAACCATATTCTTGTACCCACAGCTGACACTCACCTGTGTTCCTTCCTCCTCCCACCACAAGACATCTGCTGAAACTGCACAGGTTCAGATGAAGCACCCAGCAAGCCCAGCATCCTCCCTGCCTGACACATGCAGGTATCTCAGATGACTAAGAGTAAAAGAGGGAACAATCAAAACACACTGATGCTTCTGCAGGTGTATTTTCTCAGTTTCCAGTTTGGGGGTGTTACTTTTTTTAAATTCTTTGTGCGCAACAGCCCATCTGACAGCATTTTCTCCTGTGATTTCATCTGTTTGGTTCTGAAGCCACGTAAATCGTTGTCATTCAAAGCACTCTGTGGCGCTGCATTCTGCGGTCTCAGTGCAGACTGAGGGAGAGGCACCATCGGTTTTGATCTACACCAGACTGTGCTCAGTCATGTCTTTGCCAAGCTGAAGAGTTCAAATCTTTTTGAGTATCCCTTGTATGGAATCCATTCCTTATCTCTGATAATTTTTTTCAGCCTCGTCTTTGCTTTTCCAGTTGCAATGTATCTCAAAGTGCATCTTTCTTTGTGCAAACCCACTGTAATCAGTGTGCTGAGAACCGAGAGCCATGATGATATCCCTGTTTTCCTTTTTTATTCCTTTTCCAAAGCCCCTCACACATGCTCATATGACCACTGTTGAACATTAAAATTGCATTTCCACAGAATCATGAAAGTTCTTCCTTTTAAGTGGCAATAATTAACTTTCCCCCATCAGTGCATAAACAAATTAAGATGTCCTCCTCTAGTATTTATCTGGAATAAATTTCATTTGGCATTTCAGAAGGACAAGCTGCAATTTTTCTTAGTCAGCTTTTGTCTTTTCTCCCCCTTCTACTCAACACCTTTCTCACCAGAACATTTATGAATATGCTGTACAGTAGAGGTGTAACACAGATCCCTATTCTTCTCTAGTCCCAAACTTTCCTTCTCTGTCCTGGTTGAGTCATTTAAAACCTCCAGTAGATACAAGTTGCACTGTTTCCTTTCCAAAAGCCACACTGGCTTTCTCCTACTGTAGTTGTTAGTCCATCTGGTTACTTTTTTATAATTTATTTTTTAAAAGGGCACTGAACTCTGATATCCTGCTGAACTATCTTTAAGAACTGCTACCACGTAAACCATTCTCTATTTCTCTGGCTTCAAGGTATTAAGTGAGAAGTTCCACAGCGTAATTAATAATTTGGTCACTTCAGGCCTGAGTTTCCTTTGGAACCCTTGGGCAAGCACCATCTGGTCTTGGCATCTTGTAACTGTATTTATCACTTTGCTCTAAAAATTACTTTGCTGACAATTCAAGCAGATACAGATCTTCCAATGAGTCCTGTTCCCCATAAAGAGAATTTCTGGCACAGGAACCTCTTTGGACTCCTGGGCTCCTCCACAGGAAACAGGAATGCACATAAGTCATCTAACTTTCTACTCATGGCTTCATCATCAAATATTTCTTTCACTTCTTCACTCCAGCACATTTCTGCTTCTGATGTACTTGGAATTTTTTTTTTTTTTTGCTATTAGTATGACGTTGCTCAGAGTCTCTCTGGCAGGCCTTTGCATTTTTCATTTGACTTGCCAGAGTTCATGTTTTTATTTACTTTTCTGGTCAACTTCACAACTTAAAACTTTCTGAAGGCTGTATTCTTATTTCTAATACTTTCTTTATCCCAAACTGCATGCTCATTCTCATCTGTCCACATTCCACAGAGTAATTTAAAATCTTCCCAAAAATATTTTCAATTTCAAGTGCAGAAGCCTAGTTCTGCTGTGGTTTACATGGAACCCAGCCTTTCCAAACAGCCCTTGGACTGAGGTTCAAAAAATGAGCCAATTCACTTGGTGAGGACCAAGTCAAGATCCCACTGTAAGACAGCCTTCTCACCACCCACAATTTCAACAGAGCAGACAGAAGGTGAAGAATAAAGAGCCTCCAGGTGTAAAATAGAAGAAAAATGAAATGGTAGCAAAGAATGCAAACAGAGATAACTGGTACCTGGGGAGTTGCCGGTTCTTTCAAACCACTGACACACGCAAAGACAACTTTCATTAAAACTGTGAAGATGAGGAGGAGGAATCACTGTGTACACATCCACACTGGCGACCTGCTCCAAATGTGACAGTTCAGGCCAGGTGAGACAGAACTATTTGTGGTTGCAAAGCACTGCTAATTGAATTGAGCCCTATTTCTGATTAAAAACAACAATAAAAAAGCAAGCAGAAAACCCACAACTGTCAGAGCCTGAGGAAAGTAAAGCCTCATATTTGTTGTGAGTGTACTGCCCAATTTTATTGGGTATATTTAGGACTTTATATCTGTTCCTTTTACTAAGGATCCCAATCATGGAATGTGGTCAGAGAAAGACAGCAAACCTTCTCCTGATTAGTTTAATTAGATGATTCACTTAGGAAGGGCTGTCTGTTGGTTGTGTGGATGGCAAATATCTTAATTAAAAGGTAGTCTATAGATATCTTAGTTCTTTTACAGTCTCAAATGTCCTTCTCAAGTGAAAACATGGTGATAGGAAAAGGACAGAAGAGAGTATGGACAGGGCAGTGTCATTCTACCAACTCCAATTATGCTTTTGGTACTTTTATTCAGAGTTCAGAATGAGTGATAATAAAGGCCAGAAAGCACCCAGATATCTAACACTGGTGTAAAAGCAATGATAACTTTAACAAGTGTACCACAGACAGTCTTTTGAGATATTTGTGCTTATTTCTGATATGACACCAAAAGTAATAAGCAACTACCTCTTTCCATTTAGCTATTTACAGCAGGAGAGGAATCACACAGAGGCACAGAGCGGAGCAGAGGATTTCCATGGGGCATTCAGGTGTGTCAGGTGCACAGCTGTATCCCAGGAATGAAGGTCAGCCACCACTGGGTGCATTTATTTTGCACAGCACTGTTCTGTATTAGAGGGTTTCACCCTTACTATGTGTTTACTGGGACAGATTCGTGGAGCTACTGTTAAAAAACATGAGGAAAGACAATGATAGTTCCAAGCCCCCTCCAAAATACCAAATTGTTTTTATTTGGAATTTGCTTATCTGAAGAGCCATCGCCAGTCCTACATCCTGGTGGCGGTTAAGATCATTTAGGATGTTTTTACTGTCAATTCCTGGCTCACAGAACTCCCTGCCTCTGGCGCTCGGCTGCTGTGGCACTGGGCCAGAGCGTGAGCTTGGAGAACAAGGAGGGATAACATGAGAGCTGCTCAGCTGAGCTCTGCTGTGACTGAATTTATTTTGCCCCTTGTGGGAAGGTGCATTTATGTCTTGAGAAATTATTTTAAGAAAAATCTTCATGTAGTTTAATGTTAAACGATACAAATCATCCATTCAAATTAATTTATGTCAAGAGTTTATGCTGAATATGCTGCTAAGCATTCCAGTGAGCTAATTAAAGTGAAATAAGGCTAATGGCAGTTTTTTTATACGTGCAGCCTTGGTCCAAATCAGAGCCAGAATGAGGTTGTATATTTGAAAGAGAAATGCCAGTGCTGTGTGACTGGAGACCTGGGGAAGGCCAAAACAGGGCAAGAGGAAAGCACACAGATGCATTAGGAGAGCCCTCAACAGAAGGCAGATATTTTCACAAACAGTCTTTTCAGGGAGGGAGAGACTTCATATTTCCATACTGAACCTCCCCCCCGAAAATAAATCCATTGGAGAATCTAATACTTTGAGTCACAAACAACACTTGGGGTATGTAAAATTAACTTCTGAGATTTTTTTATATAAAAAGAGGATTAATAAAGTTTGCTGCTAAAAGAAATGGGCCACTTCAAAATCAAACAGATAGCAGAATTGTTACCTAGTCTAAGCTCTGGAGTTAAAAAAGAAGAAAAAAAGAGCAACAACAAACTTAACATTCCCTAGGAACATCTCGGGGTTTAGTTTTCTCCAAATCCTGTATCACACAGAGAAAGAGTGGGTGGGAACCACTGCTCATGAAGGGCTCCCTACAACAAACAGGTGAAATATACCAGAGAGAAACAAAAGCTGGATATGAGGCAGCAACTAAAAACAAACAAACCCCCTTCCAGACACCTCGCAGGGACAGACTTAAAGAGATATCAAAGTAGTTCTGGCATAATTTGAGAGGGAACAATACTTTGTCCTGAGTGTCTGTAATGCCTTTAACTCTGTGAATCTCTATGAAAAGTTTTTGGGTCTTTTTTTTTTTTTTTCAGCCCGAAACACAACTGAAGTGGTCTCAAGGTTCCTCTGGGCCCTGAAATGAACGAGTTTCCTGGCAGAAACGGTTTGGGCACGGTGTAGCTTCACGCCGGGAGGTTTCCACTCCAAGCAGGACCCCGACTGTGTTAAGCCCCGCCGGGCGCTGCCCCGGCCGAGCACCACCCCCCAAACTCTGCCGTGTCTCTGCCAAGGGCGATTCCTCCCCGAGCTGAAAGTTCAGCCCCGCACAGACCGCGGCCGGCGGTGCCGCCCCTCACCGGGACCCCCCCCGGAGCCCCCCCCGGAGCCCACGGCCGGGCGGCGGCNCCCCCCGCGGGCCAATCGGCGGCGGCCGCGCGCGGGGCCCGCCGGGAAGGGGCGCTATAAAAGCCGCGGTGCTATTTACGCCGCGTCGGTTCGGGGCGCGGCTGGGGCGGGAGTAGGGAGCGTCTGTCACGGTGCGCGGCCCTCGGGGCGGCGGTGACGGGGGCGCTGACTGAGCCCTCACGGTGCGCGGCCCTGAGGTGAGGGCGGCCGTGCGAGGGGCCTGTGGAGCAGTTCGTCAGCGAGCCGCTCCGTCCCCAGTTTCTTCCTGTGGGTTTCTACTTCGAGCGCTGTGTCCAGCTCCCGGTCCCTCAGTTCGGGAGGGGCGCCGGAGTGCTGGAGGGGTTCGGGACAAGGGCGACAAAGCTGGTTTGTGTCAGGGCCTGGAGTGTGTGTCCTTCAGGGCCTGGAGCAGCTGAGGGAGCTGGGTGTGTTCAGCCTGGAGAAGGGGAGCTCAGGGGTGGCCTTATGGCTCTGTGGCTGCCTCACCAGGAGGTTGTAGCCAGGTTGGGGTTGGCCTTTTTCCCCCATACAAGCAGTGATGGGACAAGGGGACACTCTTGGAGGGCACCAGGGGAGGTTTAGGTTGGACATCAGGAGTTTCTTCACAGAAAGGGTGTTTAGATGTTAGAATTAGACATTAGACACCTCTCCTGCCCAGGAAGGTGGTGAAGTCACTGTCCCTGGAGATCTTTAAGGGGACACTGGGGGGGATGTCACTGCAAAGGGAATGTGTGTACAGAGGGGGTGATGACAAACACCCTCTGCCTTTTGGGGCTCCTGTGTGCGGAAGGCACAGGAGCCTTTAGCTGGTATTTGGGGACAACCTGTTTAATGTGGGTTTTCCTAGAAAACTGGTGCTGTGCTGATCCTGGTAACTGTTCTTGGGTGCTTCTCCCCATCCCCATTCTATCCTTATTTGACAGCATTTGCATTGACAGCTAACTTTAGCCTTAACTTTTTATGGACTGCACTGGTGTGTGTAGAGGAAGGAGCTGCTTAGCCCGTGTCACCAAGTGTGTCCCTGTGAAGCATTGCAAGGATACTGACTTCTTTAATCAAGCAAATGTTTGATATAAACTGGTAAATGCTTGGTGCTGATTCTTGACAGACAGCTGACTGTCTGCAGTCAGAGGCCTGTGATGGTTTGCACTGTGGCTGACCAGCAGATCTCCACCTCTGACACTGAGTCAGAAGTTCATTTGTCGGAAGGCTGCAGTGAAATTACCTGTGGCTTGGACACCAGCTTGGTGGGACTTGAACCAGAAATCAGTTATTTCTAGGCCAGAGGTTCTTTTCATAATTGTTTTTTTTATTCTCACTGCTTGATAGAAATCCTTGTGGACAACTACTTTTTTTCCATGGTCCCTTGGGAAATTTGGCTTTTGTTTACAAAACACTGTTAGTTGTTCTGCTCACAGGATGTGTGTGCTCCTTTTCCTGGGGCAGCAGCTCCTTGCCCAAGGCAGAGACCTCTTCGGATTCAGATGGGTCTGTGGCCCCAGGTCCTGCTCTCTCAGGTGAGCACTATTTAAGTGGGCATCATGTTAATCGAAGTACTTCATCAGCTGATTCTTCTCAATTTGGAAAATAGATAGCTTTTAATTGGATTGAAAGCTTTGATTTTAATCAAAGTATCCAACAAGCTCTACTGCTGGGAATAAGGATCCAACTCTCTGTTAAGCACAACTTCTGAAGGTGTCTATAGTGTCAACTTGCCACCTGCTCTTGTCTTGTCTGTGTGTCCCATTGTGTGAAACATCCTTTATCCTGACTTTCACATTATGCCCAGGATCCCAGTAGGTTTTCAGCTTCAAGGATGAGAATGTGGTAGGGAAGTGCATCTCTTTTCACATGACACATGGAGACTTGTTTATGAGTTAAAAGCAATGTATTCTGAAAAAGTTCGTTTGGTCATGAACATAAGTTTCCCTCTCACAGCACACCCCCCCCAAAAAGAAATTCTTTTGCCAAGATAAGGGTACATACATGGAAAAAAAAAGGTTTGTGAGCTGATATCAAATTACACTCCAGAATATCTTTTGCAGATATTTTTATTGCAGAGATACCTTTTGCAATCAATTCCACTTAAGTCAGGCATTCTTTTGTGTTTACAGCTATCAGAAGAAAAAAAAAAAAGAAAAACCAAGAACTGAGAGGAAATAATAGGAAGCAGTAGTTAGTAAGATTTTGAGGGTTTTTTTGTTTTTTTTTTTTGTTTGTTTGTTGTTGTTGTTTTTGGGGTTTTTTTCCTGTAAAGAATGTACCAGAGGTTATATTTTTGGTCAAGCTATACGCTTGACTGAAGAATAAATGTAGTGTCTGTATCAGGAAACTGAGAGCTTGATTCTAACATGACAGCATTGACATGATTTAGCGAAAGGCCTTCCATAACTTACCCAATTCAAATGTTATTTAATTGTATTGTAATTGACTTTTAAAAGTCTTGTCTGTAAATTGGGAATAGTATTTAGAAATGTGTTCCAACTAAACATGATGGTATGTCAATGTTGTCTTTGTTCTAGAGCTATAAGCTAAGCAATGTGAAGCACCTGTCTACTCAACTAAAAATGTGAGTTGTATGTGGTGTTTTTTTTAAACAAACCAAAACAAACAAAAAAACACCACCAAAAATACCCAACAACTTGCCCTTCCCAGCTGACCGGGGTATCCAGCTCCTCCTAAAGTCAGGAACTTTTGTCTGAACCCAGGCTACTCACATTCATAAAGGATGAAAATTAGCAGGTCAAGCCACTCCAAACATGCAAAGTGTCTCCCCAGGTTCCTCATATGTGGCCTAATTACGCAAATGGGAACTCTCCCAATGGTGCCAGTATAAAAAAATGTAAAAGCAGCAGAGTCCAAACCAAAAGGAGATCTATTTCTTAGATGTAGGACATCATTCTTCCCCTCTCCCCGGTCTACACTGCATTTAGGTCAAATGATGAAGTTAGTTTTTGATCTGTCTCACAGATAAAGAATCCTGAAGGGCAAGCCACCTGTCTGAAGTCCTGAAGGAAGTGGTCACCTTGAAAGCCAGTCCTTTAGCCTCCTTCTTCCCTGTTGCTGTAGCAATTAACTCACTTGTCTCTCTGTGGGCAGCAGCTTTCAGCTGGCTCAGGGGTGCTGTGTTGATGAGTTGCTGTCACAACAGCCCTAACGAAGGGGAGAATTCCAGTGCCCTGGACGGGGGATTTTAACAGAAGGGAGAACTGCTCTTCCACAGGGATTTGGAAATTCAATGCCTCTGATAACATAGGGGGAGCAGAATATCCAAAAAGCCTCTAGTCCAGCATAGGCTCTTAGGCATGGCTGGAGAAATGAAGCCTACAAGCCCCGGCTCAGTGCAGCTACAGTGTCTCATACAGGCACCTCCAAGTTGACACTGGTCAGGCTTCCCTCTTGCAGGATTGTGGGAGGAGAAAGCAGCTCTGTATTCCCACTGAGAGAATTCCCTGGTATGGAAACCCTTGAGGCTCAGAAGAACAGGCCTTTAAAATCCTACAGCAAAGCCATCAGACGTCTTTGTGTTCTCTATTCCCTGCCCAAGTGTGGGATCCTCTCAAACTTTCAGTTCAGGTAACAAATCTTCACATGAAGAGATTATCTCGTGTCCCTACCTGGAACTGTGTATCCAGGAGGCTGTACCTCTTAGAGAGCCTGGCTGGCTCTTGGGCGTGACAACTCCAGACAGCAGTGACTTGCACAAGCTCATTCCTTAATCCTGGAGTGACCCATCTTCCTCTCTCTTGAAAATAGGACAGAAGCGTCTCCTCCTGTAGTCCTGAAAACCTTTCTCATGTTTCACTATCATTTTCTTGCAAGTCATTTATTTTTTTGCACAATTCTTTTAGCTTGAAAGAATTCATTTGAAAGCTGAACAATTATTTATTTTCACACCAACACAGTAGCTTTGCTTCAAGTGCACAGTAGGTGCTGTGGCAAGAAAATGCAACAGCACTGAGTAAGTTTACCTTGTGGTATGTGCAGAGAGACTTAATTGAATTAAAAACCCTATTAGAAAAATGTACAGTTTTCCTAGCAGGCAGCAACCAACACTAGTGAAGTTCAGTTTATGCTCAAAGACCAAATTATTCCAGAACTTTGAGTTTTTAAATGGAGCAGAACAAACAAAATTCAGAGATGTTTAGTAGAATCCAACTGTAACTCTATTAGACAAATTTTAATGCTTTGTAAAACAATAGCATATATAATAGAGGAGGAATAGAAGATTTCAATTGTACAGTAAGGCATTTAATATTAACTGTTTTTGTGGAGTTTAAGATAATATGATTGTTCTCTTCCTGTTTTCTGAATTTAGAATATTTTGGAAGAGCTTTTGTAAATTATACCAGGAGACAGTGAAATAAAAACCACTTTCCACCTTTAAGTTTTAAGGAATAAACTGAAGAGAATATATTGATGTATCTTGATCCTGAAATAATTATATTTCCCCAGCATTTTATTAGTATTTAAAAATTGTGTTTTCTGTGAAGTGCCTGTGCCCTGCTCTTCCAGTTTTGTTTCAAGAACCAGCAGAAAAGCCCTTAGCCCTAAGCACGAGGCACAAACATTCAGCACTTGCAACACTCCACTTATATCCCAGGCTGGCTTGTCAGCAGTGGGATCACATCAGGGATAACATCCCCTAGGACTAAATTTTCATAAGTGATTTCAACCTGCCATTAAATTCTCAGTAAATCCAGTATTTTTCTCACAGGAAGAAGGGAAGGACTGGCAGGTACCCTCTCAGTGTGAAACAGGCTGTAGCTGGGTGAGAAGGGCAGACAGACCTGCCAGTGACCTACAGGATCCTCCCATCGTGCCTGAGCAGGACAGTGCCTGTATTCTGCTCCCTTCCTGCCATCTGCACTCTGGAGAAGCCACAGGAGGACCAGAGTAGGACACCTGGTATGTGCTTACACAGCTGGAAGAGGAAGGAGGTCCTGGCCATGCCCTGCTGCTGTGTAAGGCTCACCCTGATCAGCTGCAGCAGGGCAGGATGAGAACTGAAGCTTCAGCAGTGCTTGATGCGTTTGGCAGGGGCATCCTGTACCACCGGGAAGCCGTCCTGGAGACTGCCCCTGCCTGCCTGCAAAATGTGAGAAAAATGTGTAATATCCTCCGTTATTCAAGTCCCTTTCTCCAAGTGACAGCCGGACAGACTTTTAGGCTGCTTTTAGTGCTTTCTGACAGAGGAGGGAGCTGTCAGCTCAGCTTTGAGTTGCTCAGTGGGCAGAGGTGCCTGCCTGGGAGCTGACTGAGCCGTCTGGGCAGCCCACCGGAGATATTAAGTCTGACTTGTAGGACTGAACACTAACCTGAAAGTGCTTAAATCTTTTACTTTAAGTGCATCCATGGAGTGTTTTGTGTCCCTGTACAATGAAAACCAGCCACTAGTGTGCAGGGACAGTGGGAGCATCAGGCTTGAGCTGTTCAGAGGTGGAACATTTGGCAGTGGGGTCCTACACTTTTTGTTGCTGTAGCAATGTCCCCCCCGTTGTACCAAGAGTCCCTGGAAAACTGGAGCCTGTGCAAGACCTTCCTGCTAATGTCCAGAGCTGGAGCAGCCTCCTCTGTGCCCAAGCAATGCAAGCAGCCCTTTTATCTGGGAGACCTGCCAGGCAGCAGAAACAGGCAAGGAAACAGCAAAGTTAAACTGGTCTGAGGTCGACTCAAGCCAACGTGAACTAGTCTGAAGTGGAACAACAACCTGATCCTATCAGCCATTTCTCCTGGTGTGACCCGTCAGTAGCCTTTCCTGCCTCAGCCAGTGGCAGTGTTACAAGGTATGGCTTAATTACAACCCTGAAATAAAAAGAATTTCTTCATTAGATGTTGCTTTACAGCTGCATCAGTCATCTTCTGTCCAGCTGCTCGTGGCAGAGCTCCAAGTGGGCTGAATCGGGCTGGTTTGGCAGGTATGTGGGGTGGTGGTGGTTGGAGCGCGCAGCTGGGCAGAGCGGGGCTGAGTCAGAAGCTCCTGGTGACGTTGCTAAATTCAGTTTGCCACAAAGATCTTTTTCTCCTCCATACTGGAGCTGTCTTTATGCAGTCTTTCTGCCTTCAGAAATGTGGCTCAGACCCAGTTCCTGCGAGTCATATGCATTCATTCCTTAGCCGTTGGAAAAAAGGCAAGTAAGAGAATGTGGTGTCTGTGTTACATGTTTGGGGACTGGTTTCCGCCACGCTTGTCTTCTGACAGCAGTTAGGTGACAAAAAGCCTGTCTTCCCACCCAGGGTATTGTGCTTTATTTCTCAAACCACAGAGATAACTCCTGGCAGATGATTTAATTTTAAATTTGTAGTGAGACCCTGAACTGATGATTTAGGAGCATGCACTGTCTTTGTTGTGGTTCTGATTCTGCTATGTTGCTTTGTGCCCCAGAAAGACAGATTGTTACTTGGCTAAGGCTAAATGAGGAGGTATTGCCAAATGCTGTATGAAATGGAATCCCTTTCCAGCCCCAGTCAGTCCTCCAAACTCTGTTCCTCTTTCCCCCAGCTGACGCTAGAAATCAGCAGCCTTTCCTCTGCCTCAGTCAATGCACCAGCATCAACTCAGTGCTAATTTCTGAGCTGATCTGAATTAATGGTAAATCTTGTGTGTCTCGTACAGCAGAGACTGACTCACATCAGCTCACTTGATCACTTATTCCAGAAAAATAACACTCAAATCTGCCAGAGAACTGTCCCTGTCACACTGAAATGGGACAATGAGTTCAAAGCTTTTGCAACTCAGAATGACAATTTCTGGATGTTTTCCTCTAAAATTGTTCATATTGAAATGTGGGATTGTAAAAAGAGCCTTGACAGACTCTTCAGTTTGAGAAGAGTTTAAAATTGATCTCTGGGACCAACAGGGACCTTTGTTCTAGGCAACTCAGCTTAGACTAATGTAGAGTTGCACAGAAACCTCCCTAAGAAAAAACAAGGCATAAACCTGGAGCTTAATGTTTCAAATTCATGCAGAGTTAGGGCTTTTTTAAAGAATATTTTAGCCTCAGTAACCTGGGAAAAAACTGTATTTATCTAGAAAAAGTGTCTTTTCTCAGTGATGGGCTTAATTCAGTCCTTTTATGTTGTTTTTTGGTGGTTTTTTTTTGTTTTGGTTTGGTTTTTGGGTTTTTTTTGTTTGTTTGGTTGAGGTTTTTTGGACAAGAAGCAAAAAGTGCAGGAGCAAACACTGTAGAGGCATAAAACTTCCCCTCTTTTATGAGAGGAGCAGAGGTTTAAATAGAAAAAAGGCTTGCTTTTAGGCTTCTGAGTTTTGGCACAAGTCCCAGGGGGATGTCTGTGACTGGCACTCCCCAGCCTCTGTACAGTGTTGCTTTTCAAAAATGGGACCTCTACTGGTACTGGGGTAAACAGAGGAAAATGTAGGGGAAGTGCTGTGGACAAGGGGGAGCAAACTGGGTCTGACATGTGTGGTGGGTGTCTCTGAGTTAACTGCTTTTGCTGAGTACCTTTAGCATTCAATATGTGTAGTAAGGCCCCATCCCAGGAATGCAGACCCTCCCGCTCTGTCAAAAGTTGAGGGACTCTCTTAGGGTAGCTCAGACATGCCTGACTGATCTCTGACTGGCAGCAGGACCACTTACATCTCAGAACTACCTCATAAACTTCTAAAATCTTGGAAAATGGATTTTCTTGCAAAAGCTAAGGCAAAATATGGAACATTGAGCCAAAATAACATTTTGTTATTTGGAGAGTCACCTCAGCTCATTTTCTGATGCTGTGTTCAGGTTCAACTGCTGCTTAAGAGCGAGCCAGAGAAATTGTGTGCGTGTGCTGTTACCCACTGGAAGGGACCGTGACCAAGCCACAAAGGGTGAAGCTGCATTATGTAGACGAGGGCAGTGCAATTTCTAGGGGTCACTGCTGTTCTGGTGCAGTGCAAGGGTTTCTCACACGTTATCCTCTCCTGCACAGCAGCAACAAAAAGTGCAGTGAAAAGATAAGAATGCTGCAGTGCTTTATTGTGGCACTCTGTTCCCTCTCCTCTCCCTTGCTGGTGGTAGAGCTCTGCACTCAAAATTCAGATGCAGTTCACATTTGGTGTGATAGCAGAATTAACTGCAGGATTAAAATATTTCTAGATCTCCTTTTAAGTGCCTTCCCTTCTCACTATGGCATCCTTGGCATCCCTGGGGATGGGATTTACACTTCTGTGCTCTGTTGCTGCAAAGTTAAGCCTACAGCAGTGGCATTTGGAGGAGGGAAGGGAGGTCATGTTGAGGTGGAATAATGTCAGAAATCACTTGTGTTTAATAGCTTTTTTTAATGAATAATATGCCCACTACAACATGAGATAGTAGGGAAAAAAAAGGGAAATGCAAGAGTATATATAATTGAGGTTTCTGAAAGTCCTTTTGGAAGTGGTCCCCCTCCTCAGATTTACAGCAGCTCTCTACAGCTGTTCTTTAGCTGGAAGAGGTTCATGAAGTATTTTTTCAAGACAATTTTTTGCCAGGAAGAGATGAAAATCTTAAACCAAAAATGTCTTTCAACTTTAAATTTGGAGTTGTTGTCATAATGTAATTCTTTACAGAGCTGCCAAAGAGGTTTTTAAAAGTGCTATTTATATATGTGCATTAAAAACAGGAGCGCACCATGGCTATATGAAATTAATTTTCTGATTTTGAAGCTAGCAATTAAGGTTGGGACAAATGTTCCTGCTTGTTGTTCCTCCTGCAGTCACTCTTGTAAAACTAAAGGAGAACACTGACATGAAAGCTCTGTTGGTGTCATTACCGCTGGGCTACTTTGCTTTGTGGAATGTCAGCTCCTCTCTGGTTAGAGTGACATTGTGTAAGGCTCTTAAAATCCTGCTGAAATCCCTGAAGCCTGTTAGGGGATCCCTCATTAAAAATGCTGGAAGACAGTCTAAAGTGTCACTCACTGTAGAGAATGAGCTTGTTGACAAGACCACATTAAACTCAGCACTTTTTGCAAGCACAGTTTGCAAACCCAGAGAGACAGAGCGTGATGTGTTCCTGCTTCCCGTCTTGTTTCTGTCAGGATGGAAAATGGAAAAACACTCTGGGTAAACTATCTTATGTTTTCAGCAAGAAAAAAATCTTAAACTTCAATCTAGACTTCAAGTACAAGAGAGGAGGTTAAAAAAAAAGACAGAACGGCCTTGTTTGTAGGTGTATATTCTTCTGTAGCTCAAAGACAATGTAAGATCATCCTCAGGATGAAGTAGGAAGTAGACAATTGCTGCTAAGACAATGCAAGTTGAAGGCATGCCACAGGAGGAGAAACCAAGAGACTATTTCAATGCAAATATCCCTACAAAATACATTTTTCACCAGGAAAAAATGTGGATAGCCCTGTGCTTCATGTGTGTGTGATACACTGCAGTAGGAGGTACAAATATTCCCAGCACAGGTAAAGGGAGATACTCTCCTCTGGATTGAACACAGGTGTCTGTGAGAAGCATCCCTACTGATGTGAGAACAGATTGTGGCTGTGGAGAAGAGATCCTTCTGAGCACTGGCCCCTGCCTGGCATCACCAAAGGAATTTAGCCAGACCTGTTCGGTCATGAGTCAAAGTTGTGCACCCGAGTCCCAAATGACTGGAGCTATAAACAGTTTAGACTGATTTTCAGGGGAATTCAAAGATGAATAATGCATCTCTTCAGGCTCGTAAGTGATCTTTTATTCACAGAAAATCAAAGAGATGTACAAATGCAGCTGCTGGCCTTGGGGGGGGGAGTCTGACTGCTTGTCATTCACAGCAGCTACCAGAGGTGATGTGACATCTGAAAGGAAGAAATGAAAGCTCCATGGCAATTTGTTAAATAAAAACCACCTCAGTATCTCTCTAAATAGCTGATAATCAAAGGTGCAGAATTCTAATCTGCTGTTCAGGGCTTCAATAGCAAAAAGAGGAGCTCATAGGCTGCAACCTACAAAAGTTCTTCTTCCACAGCTTCATGGAAATTTGCTTGTAGTATCCATAGAAATTTCCTGTGACAGAATTCCTAGTCCTGCCACTGTAAGTCTGTGCTGCTTCAGAAACTCTGCAGGCATTACTGAGTGTTTTTTCCATCACTGCAGTCCATTCTGTTTGATTCGGTGGCTAGAATTTTGTTTTAGCCACTAGATCCTACGCCGTCCAGGTTTGTATGGTTCAGGACTGGGATCTGAACACAAGATGAGAATCTAAACTTGACCCTTCTGGTTTCCAAAGGCAGGAGGTAGGAAAGGATACATGTCTGCCTGAAAAGTTCCTGCCATAACTTAAAAACTTTGCTTTTAATTACAGGACTATTTTTGCTAACAGATAAAGGAGGAAAATAGTTTGCTCTTTAGCATTTGTGGCCTAAATAGACAGTTAACTGTAATTCACATATTTCTTAACGCTTTTAAGTTTTTCTGAAAAGATGTAAATGCCTTTCCTTACTCTGTAACAGTAAATTTTTTATTCCTGTCATGAGAAAGAAACATTCCCATGTCCCACACTGGGAAATGAATTTAAACCTGAGGGCAAATTAACAGATCAATAGTTAATCCTTCAGTGCATCCCCTCTTTTGCATTAGCAGAGGCACCAAAAGGTGAAGGGTTGAAGTGCTTCTCATGCTGTTTGCCTTTCACAGGCCTGGCTCCTGTGGGATGCCAGGATGTGTGTGAGCCCTTCTTAGTCTTGTCTTGAGTTTTCCCATCAACAACAGTTGCATTTTGACAAATGAATAATGTTTTAGAAGGTTTATTGATTGGTACAAGAAGCTCCACAGTGGCAAATATTAAAAATTTATGGTGCCAATACTGAGTGATAAGAAGTGGAATCCTTTATGCAGAGGGGTAAACCTGTGCTGTCCTCTGTAGCCCCTGGGAATGATTCCCAGAGAGTCTTCTGCTCCCAGCACCTGACCCTGCCAGTGACACAAACTCTGTGCTTCAGGAGGCCAGTGGCCAAAACCTTGCTGGCTTAAAATCTGAGCCACAGCCTGGTCCTGGCTCCCTGGACCAGGCAGCATCCAAATAGCACTCTGTGCCCTCACGCTGTGCACACAGCCCAGTCCTGCCCTCTGCCAGCGCAGTCCCTGCCCTCCACAGTGCTTTTCCTTTAGAGAGGACCTGCCAGGTGGGCATTTCCACAGGCCTGTGCTCCCTTCCTTCAAGTTACTTCTTCAGTTGATGGTCTGCCTTGGCCGCAAGGGACCAAGTGCTGGTCTTGGTTCATCAACAGTGACGTGGAGTTGCCATGCTAGGGCAGCCAGGAAGGACTTCAGAGTGGAGCCCCTCTGTGTCAGTGCTGATGGAAAATCCCCAGAACTGTGCGCTCTGTTCTGGCTTCTTGCCTGCCCCTCTAGGGAGGGTATTTCCACGTGGAGTTAGTCAGAGCTGTTTGTGTTTTGCCGTGTTCCCACGGCAATCAGCATCCTTATCACAACTATTTGCTTACTGGGCAACCAAAGCAAACTTCATGAAGCTCAGTTCACCTTGTCCAGCAGGTAAAGGCAACAGAGAGGAAGGACAATAAAGTATCTTCTTGTGTCACTGGAGCAGATGAGAGCAGAACTGGGAAGCCAAGGTCTGGGCTGCAGGCTGAGCTGAGTGTCCTGGCACAGATACCACGTACCTTACTGAGAAGATGTGATGAGTGCCCTGTTGAGTATCATTTCTGACTGTTACTGCTGGGATGAAGCTGGAGTCCCTCCCTACAGTGGCTAAGGTGGATGGAGAAATATTACCTGGAGCCTGAGAGATAGGAGTGTGCAAGGCCAGCTTGCCCATATCTGCTCCCGCTCAAAACCCACCTCAGTTTCTGACTGCTGCTGAGAATTTAAATGAGAGTGGGCTGATCTGCATCCTCCATTAGAGATGTGAGGAGCCCAGCAGGGCCCAAACAAGTCTGCTGAGACCATGACCCAACACCCAGAGCCCCACTGGAGAGCACGTTTTACATCCTTCTGCCTCATTTCTTCCCGATGTACTGGATCAGAGTGAAGGCAGGAAGCTGTTAAATGAGACCTACATTTTAGTGTTATAATGGGAAAATATGTGCTAAGTATTAAATGTGTGCTGAGTTAAATAACTTCAAGGCTGGAAGAAGGAGAAGTGGCTGACGGTCAGAGCTGGCAGTTAGAGGGCTTTTGAGTTCTGTTCCTCTTCCTGCCAGTGATTCACTGCATGGCTCCAGGCGAGACACGTAGCCAAGCTGGAATATTTTCTTCCAGCTGCAAAAAGAGCGGTAGTGCCAAATACAAGGAGGACCTCTGAGGTTTAACTAATTCCAGTTTATGGAAAACCTCGAGGTCCTCACCAGGAAGCTGCTGGAGAAAGGCAAGTGTGACAGCATTTCATACTGCTATTCATAAACGAGCTGCACATTGGTGAAAAGCACCGGTTGGTGCTGGACTCCCTCTTTAAGCAGCCCTGATGGAGTGGATTGGGTTGTATGGGAATGGATGTGAAACCACAGCAGGAGAGACAGCAGCAAACTCCACTGCTCTTGTTGCTGCATCTAAAGGTGTCTGATGTACCAGCAGAGAGCAAACTTTCCCTGCTAGGGGTGTTGGAGAGGCTGGAGAAAGCTCAGAGGGGTGTGAAGGTTGCTTTTATGCAGGGGGAAGAAAAGCCGAGCCAAGATATTTCTGCCAGGCTGCAACAGCCCTGGCGATGGAACCCGAGAGTGGCTGCTCAAAACCCTCTCCGGGTTTGGTGGGAAGGGCTCGGGCACTGCAGAGCAGCTCTGCCCCCCGCCCGGACCGGCCAGGCTGTGCGGCCAGGGCTGGTGCGGGGTGGCACCTGCCTGTCCAGTGCCCGAGGGAAGGGGCTCTGGCTGCTATGGAGCCTGAGGCTCGGGGGCCATCCAGCCGGGATGCCGCCGCAGCCCCAGCACGGGGGAAGATGTAGGACACAGCGTTCTCATTCACGACCAGCACGGCGCTGGCAGGGGAGAGGAGAGCCCGCCTTGCCGCAGGGGCTCGGGGGCCCTGCCCCCGCCGCGCTCCTGTGCGGTGCAGGGAGC
>VWZF01005837.1:60261-115769 GCA_013396755.1 Sclerurus mexicanus | reverse complement strand
TGTGGGGCGGCTGCCATCAGGGCCCGAGGGATGGGCTGGGGCCGGCGGCTCGGGGGAACCGCCGGGGCCGTGATTGGAAGGGCCGGGGTGTGTGTTGGTTACCGGGAGGAGCCGGGTGTCCCTGTGGGGCCCGGTGTCCATTATGGGGCCGGGTGTCCCTGTGGGGCCCGGTGTCCATTATGGGTCCGTGTGTCCCTGTGGGAGCGCTCCGCTGCCGGGCCCCCCGGAAGCGGCTCCGGTGCTGCTCAGGTGTCCCCGGGCTGGGGAGGCTGCAGGACACCATCCTTCTTCGTCTCGGTGTTTGCTGTGCCCCGTGCCTTCAGCCGCGGAGTTTTGGGAAGGAATCGGGGCCTACAGGGTCCCGGGGAGCAGGTGCCGCTCGGGACTCCCCTGCTTGGGGCAGCAGGTCCGAGGCCACCGGGCGCCTTTCGGCTGCTCCGCCACGGCTCTTTTGCTTTTGGTCTCTTGAGTTTGAGAGGAAGCAATGATACTTATTTTTTCCTGCTGCAGCGCCGAAGGTCCTGCGCCCCTGTGGATGTCCTGAAGCGTTGCTGGGCTGAGCTGGTTTTTCAGGTGAGTGGGGTCACGGTGTGAGTCGGTGCCCTGCCCAGGAGCGTGGCCAGCTGTGTGGCTCAACAGGGCTTGGTTTTGCCATCCCCCTGCCTGCCGGGGCAGAGCAGAGCAGAGCTGCCTGCGCTTCCTACCAGGATGTGGCTTTTGCTCTTGCCATAAAGCCGAGCGAACAAGCAGCAGCCTCCGTGAACCACTCTTTGTGGACAAAGTGTGTTTATAAAACGGAGGTAAAGGTGAATTGTTTACTTCAAGGTTGGCTTCCAAACCTGTCTCCTGTGAAAGTCCCAGGGGAGTGTCAGAGCCAGGCCCTGTGAGCAGAGCTGTGTTTCAAGGGAGTATAAAACACAAACAACTCTCCTGAAATGGTTTGGGTTGCAAGTCCCCAGAGTGATTGCACTTGGTGGGTGAAAACAAGCAGGAGGCATTCACCAGGCTGCTGTGTCCCACAGTCAGCGGGAGAGAAAAGATGCCAAACAAAACAGGAAGCCTTTGCTGGGGTTATAAAAACTTTTAGTTTAAAAAAAGCCATCTAAAAGGAATACCAGTAATTAATTGCACCTGAGTGTTTTGGGAATGCTTTTTCTAGCTGGGTCTTCAGCTTCCTCTGAGCTTCTCTGCATGCATAGGTCTGGATATAGGGCTTAATTCTGAATTGGCATGGTCCTCATTTGGATCATTGCAGGAAGGCCTGGTCTTCTAGATTTACTGGCAAAGGTGGTGCCCTGGTCACAATGTTGGGTCTGGTATCTATAAATGATAAATTATTTTATTGTGGTCCCCTGATCCTTAGCCCAGTGCTGTGTTTCAGTTACCTGTTGGGTGATGCAGGCTCCCAGTGTGGTTTTTGGTCTCTCCTGGATGCAAAAATGGACTTGAGGAGTTCTGAGGAGGCAGGGATGGTGCCTCTCTGTCCTGCCTTCGTAACCACCTTATTCTCAAGTGGCACTGAAGCAGAATGAATTCTACCTGGTGACCAATTGGAACAGGCTGATGCAATGTGGGACTAATATACAGGAGACTTCTGGGGGGTTTCCGCTCTCTTCAAGCTTCACGCAACGAAGTGATTGAAAGAGAGTGCATTTTGCTGCACATAAGTAACTTTAGAAAGCAATTGCTTGCCCGAGTGCTGGCTTAACTGCCCTCCTTTTTCTTCCCTGCTCTTGCTCCTAGTGCATCAGGAAACATGGCACACCAGGTGTCCATCATGACCGACTGGGTGCTCCTGGGGCTGATCGCGGCGCTGGTCGTGCTGCTGCTGCTCACGGTCTTCGGTTTCGTCGTGTACTCGGGACTCTTCACAGAGGTGGTTGTGAGTGCTGGCTCCCCCCCTGTTGGCACCATGACACTGGCCTACAAGTTCAGGGTGGGCCCCTATGGAGAATCTGGGCAGCTCTTCACGGACGGCTGCAGCATCTCCTCAAAGCTCTGCTCCATCGGCGTCTACTACGACAACCCTCACACGGTAAGGTGTGCCCGGGGAGCCCAGAGGCTCTCCCAGTCAGCACCTGGGTTCCCAGCTCGGGATGCTCCCTCCCTGTGTTTCAGGCACATGCAACTCATCCTCTGTAGGTGAACACTGGGGTTCACAAAGGTCTCTCAGGTCTGCAGAGGGTGCTCTGTGAGGAAAGGCACCTGAGAGCAAATGGGTTTTTGGATAACTCTGACTGCAAAGCATTGGGCGAGCAAAGCTTGCTATCTTCTGATGGCCTCTGCTGAATAAATTATCAGCAGGATAATGGATCTGGTTATGGAGCAGAGGCCAGTGTTCATGACCCCAAGGTGAGACATTCCTTGACAGATTTCCTGGCTGCTGGAAGTGCAGTCCTCCTGGACTTGCAGCTCTGTGATTGAAAGCAAATGGTCTCTTCAACTCGGCCTATTCTCATCCATACTCCTTCTCTTGTTTCTAGTGCTCTCATGTGTTTCTGAGCTTCCCTGTAGTTCTTCCATCCCCTGAGAGTTCTTACTGAAACCTCAGGTGCTACGTGCTGAGGGCTCCTGTCTGATGAAACAGTTGCTCGATGATTCTCTTCAGGCTGAGAGGTGAGCAGAAAGTGTGCTGCCTGATGGCTGTCAGCCAGAGCCAAGTACTTTGATGGGAACCATCCAAGACAAGGAACAAACAAAAGTGCATGAGAACTTGCTGGGGGGTGAGGATGGGTGACACTGGGGTTTCCAAATAATGGCATGTGGGCATTTGTCTGGGGCAGACAGCCTGGCTCCCCAGTAATTCTGCAGTAGCTAGTGTGACCGTGGAGGAATCTGTGGGGAGGAGGGACAATAGAGTGGCCAGCAGCTGTGCATGTGTGCTTGGGCACATGTGTTGGGTCTGGCACAGGGCACAGTGCTTGGGCTGATAGCTCTCACCCAGTGCTTCTGCTCTGGGAGTGGCTGGTCCTGTTTCAGGAACCCTGTTTTGTTGCTTGCAAGATTGTTTTCCTAAGGGTTGGACCTCCTTCAAGGTAATTTGTCCATGAAAATGTAGTGCTGAGAGAACAGGAAGATGTTGGAGATCAGAAAGCACTGAGCTTGGCTGTGCTCAGTGGAGCCTGGTGTGCTCAGGCACCTTGTGTCTTTCTATCCTGTGATGTGCTGACTTCTCTTTACCTACCTGGATCATGGCAGGCAGAGAAGACACTACAGTGCCGCTTCCTGGCCTGGAAAGGATGGTGTCAAAGAGGACTTCTCCCTTTGGGATGAGCTGGGCCGAGGCTTGTTCAGTGCTTTGGACACTTTTGTCTGAAAGAAGTGTCATGTCTGGAGCAGGAGTCATAGAGAGTGCCTGGTATGTGAGGGCCCACGTGGTCAGTGGCCATTTCACTGCCACTACTTTGTGTCCTTGTCCTTGTGTTGAGGTCCTGGCCTGGAGCTGAGAGTCCTGGCGCTGCTGCTTGTTCCCGGTGGTCTCTGGGGGCGGAGCAGGGCAGTCAGTGCTGTTGAAAGGGCTCAGTGTCCATTCCTGGTGCTGTCCTGCTCCAGGGACCTGATGTGGACATGCCTGTGATTGCCTGCAGACCTTCTGCTGGCATTGTGGCAAGGGCATTGTGCCTTGCCTCTTTGTTTGCCAAAGCCTGGGCTAGTGAAAGCCTGTACTGCTGAGGCCCCCAGATACAGATACAGATAAGGATATTTGTTGTAACTCGTGCTCCAACTGGCACAGGGAATACTTTCCCTGGTAGGACCAGGTGAAGCTGGGAAGGTGCAACTTCTACCAGACTGTGGAAATTTGGGCTGTCCATGCACAGTCAAGCTGCCTTCCCATTCTGGTCCTGTCTATTTTCTCCTTTTCCTGCATCTGTCACATCTCTGTCCTCACCCTGTGACTGGAACAGGCAGTGGGGCTGCCGAACTTCTCATGTGGCCATCCAGGGTTTTGTAAGCAACTGTTTCTCCTTGTGGCGGGAGCGTAACCTGCCCTCCAAGGCTTGGCAGGCAGCCCCATGGACCTTGCCCTTCTCTGGATGGGCTGCCCTTGCTTGTGTCATCGGGCAGGTGACATTGGCCTGAATCTCCTGCCTCTGTAGCCACTGTGGTGGCTGGGACACAGCAGGGCTGTGCAGGATGTGACTGCAGTGCCTGTGGCTCTGCATGGGGATCTGCCTTCAATGACCACAGTGTCAGACCTTGGTCTGCCGGAGCAGCTGTGGTGCTGGTAGAACCTTCCACAGGCTGTTCTGTGGCTCCTAAATTGATTCCCACAGAGATTCATGTCTCACCAACAGTAAGATCAGGCCAGGCAGGGTGCTGGGAGTGAGTATGTCTATGGGCAGATGGCTGTCTTGGCTCTGGGCGGGTGAAGAAAGGGTCAGTTTTGGGTGGGTCACTGGGCTGGAGACTGCAGCACTCATACCTGGCTTACTGGCTCAGGTACAGAGCACCCCAGTGTCCCATAGAGTGGTGTCCCTGTGTCCTTGTATCCACTGAGCCATGATGGCATGGGAGATGGTGTGTGTTGTTGGCTTCTTATTCCTGGAGGTCCAGCAGGGTGGGATCAGTCACCTAGACTGCCTTTCCCCTGGAAGGAAGAGATGACCTCCTCCTCTTCCTCCTCATTCTCAGGGCTCTCCTGACCTCAGTGAAGCACCCTGTGGCAGAGCTGGCCCGCCCAGAGCTGGCGACCTGCTGCGGATGTTGACTTGTCTCCAAAAATAGACCTTTTGTCATCAGGCAGCAGAATGTGCTGGCTGTGTCCCGCGGCATCCCTGGCTGAGCACTGGCGGGCTCTGCCCAGACAGCCACCCCCAACCCAGCTGTTGGCCAGGCCCCTGGGGGGTTTGGTGCCCCCGGAAAGGGCTGGTGACCAGCAGATGCCGTGTGGCAATTGCTGTGCTGGAGGACTTGTGGTTGAAGGAAGCTCTGCCTAGGAGAGAGGGTGGGAATACCAGAGCTGGAGAGCAGTGTCCATGTGCTGGCTCTCAGCTGGGAGTGGAGCTGGGGGCAGCCCATGGCCCTGGACCATTTGGGCTGCCTCGGGGTCGTGCCAGGCCTCAGGGCAGCCACTGCCACCAGCATCCCTGGGGCTCCCTGCTGACTCCTGGCTCTCCAACATTCACACAGGGATGCTGCCTGAGTGCTGCCAAACCCCTGCCAGCAATGTTTTATGTGTTTTAATGGACAAGATTAATATTAATTTGGACTTTTTTTTTCTTTTTCCTTTTTATTTAATATTTAGCAGCCCAGAGGACTTCTCCCTCCTCTCCCACCTCTGGCAGGAATAGAAATAACTCCTCATCAAGGAATGGATGTGGCAGGCGGGTTTTTGCTCAGCTCCAGCCAAGCTCCAGCTCATGTAGAGCTGTAGGCACATGCCAGGGTCCTTTTGCCTGCAGTCCACGTGTTCGTGTGCTCAAGTGTTGGATGGATGAGGCCAAAATTCTCTCTGCAGGAATGGGTTTTGCTTCCATCAGCAAAGCTGCTAGATAGGTTAACTAGTAATTTCCAGAACTGTGTTGGAATGCTTGGGGGAAAAAAGGCTTTGATCAGCACCTACCTGCGGGAAAGGACAGGTTTGTTAGGGAAAGGCTGGTTTTAAGTGGAGTATTTCCTTTCCTCCCTTGAGATGGGCTTTGCCAGACAGGATAGAAGGCAAATCTGCCTTGCTGCTGCCCTTGAGAAAGCGCCTGTGGGGCAGTGCACTGTGAAAAAGAAAGGTAAAAGGAGAAGGGAGAAAGCGAATGCGTCTGGCCCCAGTGGTGTTACACTCCTTCCGACAGTTGCTCTGGGGCTGAGATTGAGCTGTCTTTGTTCAGGACATAAATGGAGATTGCATATTTAAGGGAATTTTATCTTGATTTCCCTTATCTCCTTGATTCATCTGGGCCTTTCCCCATGGATGCCTTTTACTGCTGCCTCTTGCTGTCTTTGGGATGGATCTGCTTCTCCTTTCCTGCTTGGAGCGTCGATGGATGCTGGGCACAGCCCTGTCTGCAGCTCCCTCTTGCAGCGCAGGGGGGCAAGAGTGAGCTATGAGGCGCATCCTCAGCCTGATGGATGCTGCTCCACAGGCTGCTTTTCTTCCTTCCTTCTTTACACCTGCTTGTGTTCCCTCTCCGGCATGGTCCTGCCGTGTGGTATCAAAAGGTGTTTAAGGGAAAAGCAGGGCAAGCAGTGCGGTGAGAGTAATTACACTGCAGGAGGAGGCATTGGTGAGTTTTAGCACAGCGAAGTTAGGGATGAGATTGGAAAGTGCAGAGCAGATCATGGGATTGCGTGGGAATGGGAGGTGGTAACAACATTGGCCTTGTACGCATCCTCTCTCTGCTTCATGTTGTCCCTATGAGAGCTTTGTGCCATTGGGTGGTACCGAGGGTAGTGGCTGGATTCTCCTGCCCCCTCCCATGTTCCTTCCCAGTTCTGTGGGTAAGCTTGAACTCAAGTGGTGGGATTCTGTTAAAATTCAGAAATGAAACTTCTGGCCTGGGTGAACTGGAGTCCTTTGGGCCATCATTGTGTTGGGAGCACACTTCTTCCTGGACTGGGAGCCCTGCATGCCCTGTCTTACTGAAAGGCATCCCCAACTCTGGAAAGAGAGCATGTTTTAGGTTTTGCATGTTGTTGGGGCCCAGGACAGAAGTGAATGTTTCTCTTTGTGTTACTACAAACAGCTTGGTGACTGCCTGGAAGTCTTACCTGCCTCAGTTTCCCCCCCCTTAATACTGCTATACTGAGTGTGCTTGCTTAGGAGGGACCCAGCAGCCTCTGGATTTCTCTCCAGCTTAGTGCTGGTGGCCCGTGTTGGTTTGGCGGTGTGTTCAGGTGGCTGTCAGGTGACCTCCTTGGGGTGGAGTGGAGGCAAGCCAGGTAAGTTATGGCCACATCTCTCAGCCTTCTCTGGGACTTTCAGAAGTGTCCTGCAGTTGGGAATGGTGGTGAGCACCTCTCAACAGCTGGGTCTCAGATGGGGAATCAGGAGAGACGCTTCCTGCAGTGACTGTCACTTGTCACAGGTTTAGGTGAGCATCTCGGTGGCATTTAGTTTTTCTCTGCTGCAAGTCCCTCTGACCTCCAAGGAGGGATACAGCACCTTCCCCACTGGGCTTGTGCACTTAGGCTGGGAAGAGTGTAGATGATTTAGGTCCGAATCAGCCTTGTTTAGGATCAGACACCTGCTTTGGTGTGCCGAATAATGCTGGGCTGTTGCATTTACCCTGGTTCACGGTGGTTTCCTTTCTCCATGCTCAGCAGGTTGAGCTTTTGGCCAGATTAAGCCTCTCTGTTCTGACACTGTCTGTCTTTCCCCTTCGATCAGGTGTCTCCGGAGAAATGTCGCTTTGCCATAGGCCGAATCCTGAGCGAGGGAGATGCAAAGCCATCGGAAGAGCAGATCAAACGGTTCCAGAAGTACGGCTTTAAGATCTTCACCTTCCCTGCTCCCAGCCATGTGGTCATGGCGACCTTCCCATTCACGACACCGTTGTCCATCCATCTAGCAGTGAACCGTGTCCACCCAGCCCTTGACACTTACATCAAGGTAAGCAAGTGTGGCATGACGAGCCTTGCATGTATTCAGTGGGCTGTCAGAGGCTTCTCTTTCTGACAGCTGATGGGGCTGCTCTAATGTGTCATCTCTTGATGTCTTCCCATGGGCACTGCCTTCAAGATCTCCTCCTTTTGCAATCTGGCAGGTAGTTCCCCCAGTAGGGATGTCCTTCCATTCGCTCCATAGATGCAGGAGTGTCTTTTCTGCTGTTTTGTGTTTACGAGAAGCAAGTTCTTGTCTAATGACTTGCTCCTCTTCTACTTAATACAGAGATAAAAGCTGATTTTCCCCTTGAGTCTCATTCTTGTTAGGATCTGGCAGGTATGTGCCCTTCGGTGTAATGCTACGTGCCATGGAACTTCTGTTTTGAGTGCCAGCCTCACTCATGAGACAACCATGTTCTGCAGGGACAGGAGAAGTTAGAAACTTTCTGGTCTGTGGGCTTATGAAAATTTTGTTTCAAGCAATACATTGAAATTTGTGGCCCTTGACCCTGGCTGGGCAGCTGGCTGCTGTGGACTGTGTTTGCCCTTGCCCATGAGTGAAGCAGGTGGCCATTCCCACTGCTTCTGGTCTTTTCAAAGCCAGCTCTGCTGCCTTGCACTGTCTGCCAGACCAGCTGTGGCAAGGGTATTCCCAAGCAGCACATCTGACACAGACACCTCCAGATCCAGACTTTCCAGAGAGCGAGGAAGGTCCTGGCTGGGTGATGGAGGGAAGGAACTGCCCTACCTGGTGTGGGAGGATGCTGTGGAGGGGCCAGCACTCAGCCCTTGGCTTATCTGACTGTCGAGTTCTGACGCTTTCATTTGTTCGTGTTGAAACACACTATTTATAAACTTGCTTTTCCTGGCGAAACTCCCAGCCTTGTGGGGGAACCGTGTGAATCCCTCCAGCCTGCGCTGTGCTGCAGAATGGCTGCTTGGGCGCCAACCCTGGGACTTCATCCGGGGGTTCTTTGCCGACCCTCTCATCCGCCCTGGCCACAGACTGCTGCCTGCTGCTACTGGCAGAAGGTGATTAGGTGAGACCACCATCTCATGCACCCTGTGCTGGAGAGCTGATGGAGAGCAGGACCAGTTCCCCATTCTCATCCTCTCTGTGTCCTCTGTGTCTCTTCCTGGAGCTCTGGCGGCTGTTTTGCTGCGGGGGGTGCCGGGCACTGCTGCCAGCCCTGTGGCGGACGCATGGAGGGGGCTGGCGTGGGTGGGAGCATCAGGTTGGCTGTGGGAGCGCTCGGCGACGCGGGGCTGACGCTGCCTTACTTGGGGAAAGGTCCCGGCAGCGCATCTGTCGCATGAGGGATGGAATTGTTAGAGCTAAAAAGAGAACCACGGGTTGTTCTGGGAGCACCTGGCATCGTTTAATGGGAGAGGCCAATTTTGAGTTAAAATAACCAAAGTCATATGGAAACACTGCACCCATGGCCATGTGCAGAGGGAGGGGACATGTTTTGATCTCTGCCCCAGTGCCAGCAGCACGAGTAGGGTGCGTGCCTGTGTCTGTCCAAGTGTCCTGCAGCAGAGTACAGCTCCCCTGCCCATCTGGCACTGACCGTGAGGACACAGGCAGGGAGACAATGGGGTTGCCTTGCCAAGTGGAGCAGAGGGGAATGGGGTGCTGCCACTCCCTGCATGCTGCAGCATGGGGATGCCCTGCCTTTCTTCAGCGTGGCAGCGTGGGGGACTTTGGAGGCTGTTTGCAACCATGCCAGCAGCATCCCTGTCGCTTCTCCTGCATTGCTGCTGCTTCTCCCTCGGGCTGGACTGCCTGCACCCCTGGGGCTGTGCTGGCACTTCCTGTGGTGGAGGGATGGGGAGGGAAGGAGGAAACCTTCATGGAAACAGGTGACCTATGCCCGCTTGGTGGTGGGAATGGGGGTTACCATGGAGACAGCTTCTCCAAATAGCATCCTTCATCCCACCCCCAGAGCCCGGCTCCCTTAAGCAACCCGAGACAGCAGCGAGACAGATTTCCTTTATTTATTTATTTCATGCTGTGCCTGCTTTGAGAAGGGCGCTGTTAATGAGAGCTGGGGGTCAGGCCTGCCGAGTGCGGGTCCCTCCACTGCCCTCCCATCCCGGCAACCGAGGGGAGGAAGGGAGTGGGATGGCAAAAGCCAGGAGACATGAAAGAGGACTAAGTGGCAGAGATGAAACACTGGCTCCCGTGGAGAGAGAGGGAATTAGCTGAAGTGGAGGGAGGATGACATGGCTGCCTAGTCATAGAAAAGAGGTGTGAGAGAGCAGGGGATGGAGAAGGAGCTGGAGGAGGCAGGGAGAGAGTTGGAATGTGAGGAGAGAGAGTGCAGGAAGGTTTGGATATGCTGAAAATTAGGGAAGAGGAAGAGGAGGAGAAGGGGACTGAATGGGGATGTGTGGGGCGAAGGAGCTGAGGGTTTGAGGTCCAGCTGAGGAAACTGGACAGTGAAAGCTGGAGGGGAAGCCTTGGGCCAGAGCTAGAGGAAGCCCCACCACATCTGGCTCTCCAGCAGCCTTCCCGCAGCATCCCCTGACGTTAACTTGGGGACATCTAGTGCCAAAGGCTGGTGGATGTGAGGGAGGAGTGTGGCTCCTCCTGGACTTCCTGGTACTGCATGGAAGTTACTGGCAGTGCTCATGGCTCACGTTTCTTGAGCAGTGTGCACTGGTGCTGACTTTCAGCAGGCTCGGCTTTGTGTTTCCCAGTCTGCTGCCGCTTCAGCGGGACAGAAAAAAATAAAAATAAGAAACTAGGGTTACAGAGGCTTGTTTCCTTAGGGACAGAAGGGAGATGGGCTGGCATGGAACAGGATGTGTTGTGCATCCTTGCCCCCCTCGTGGGGCTCAGGAGCTGGCATTTCCATGAGTCTTTGGGTGCAGGCACAGCTTTTGGGAACTCTGGGTAAATGGCTGCAGCCATCCCTGGCAGGTAAGAGGACGTCCTTCCCCTGGGATGGCAGGTTGGCAGCTGCTTGCTGGCTGGAATCACCTTTGGAGGAGCCCAGGAGAGCCTGCTGGCTTGTTTGTCTAAGCGCGGGCTATTTAAGGCATAGACTGGGGTTACTTAGTATCCCTCGAAAGCACTTCTTCCTTAATAACTCCTGCTGATGCCTCTCCCTGTCTCCAGGCAGCTCTGTCCCGCTTTCCTGGGGTATACACTCCTGTCCCATGACACAGCTGCCTGTCAGACCTGGCAGTCCCGACTCCCAAGAGCAAAGAAGAGTTCTAGCAAAGCTCTTCCCTGGTGGGGACCCTCTCTGACATCTCTGGGAGCAGGTTATTCCCCTATAACCTCCTGCCATTTCAAGGGGCGTTTATTCTGGTTTGGGTATAATGAGCTCTCTGTGGTGGGCTGTGTGTGTCTGCATCTCTCTGCATCCATGCTGGCATCCAGCGGGCAGTGCCAAGCAGGTGGGCTTGAAACTCCCACCCCCTGGACTCTTCTGATAGTCAGAAGGGTGGCTAATCTCATCTGAGGTGGACCTGACAGGTGTCTCACCACTGCAGCCCTAGAAAAGTCTGGCTCAAGCTGGTCTTGTTCTGTGGGTTTTTGAGTCAGTTTTGTGCTCTCTTCAGCTAAGGAGGATGTGGAAAGTGGAGGGATGCCAGTATCATCCTGACTGCCTTGCACCCTTCTATGAACCAGAGCACCAGCTGACTGGCTTCAGGCTCTGCCTAACTTGGAAAACTGGGGTTTAACCTCTTTAGATGGTCTTGTGAAGGTATACTCCAACTTCAGCAAAACCTCCAGCTTTTTCCCTTCCCCTGGGCTCTGTATTCATACATTCCCCACTTCTATGGGCTTGTGAATCACTCCTCTACAGTGCACATCTTGGGCAGCAGTGGCTGGTATGCGCTCAGTGATACCAGGGAGGATTTGGGAGGCTCTCAGGTTGGCTCCTGCCTGACACAGGCTGTCATGTTCTTCCACACCTCCGCTTCCCACAGAGGGAGTAGGGTGCTCCACAAGGTGCTAGAAAGACATGGCTTGCTCTTGTTTTCAGCCAGGGAAACGTGTTATTTCTTTGACCGCTAGCTTGGAGCAAGTTTTGCTCTACTTGTCAGCTATGGCAGTTTAGGCTGTAGTCACCTCTTGCTTCTCTCTTTGCTAAGCTAAATATACAGAGCTTGTAAAGTCCTACACTCATATTTTCCAGTGTTTTCCATATTTTCTACTCTTAATTCCTGGCTTCTTTTTTCAACTTTTCTTCTTTTTTTGTACCTGCTTTCAGCTTAGAAAGTTCTCTGACTTGTCAGCAGCACAAATGGATGCTTTATTTCAGCAGTAGTCTTTTTGCTGTGGCATACAGATCTCTGGTGGAGATCTTGTCCCCTGCCACAGACCGCCCAGTCATTGTTTTGTTCTGAGCCAGCTAATAGCACCTTCATGTGCATGCCTCTGTCCTTTGATGGAGTTGTAGTTTCTCGATTAAAAATGGGAAATGATGACAAGTCCTATGTCTTCTCTGAGCTTGATTGAATGGCACAGGTGCTTGTTTGTTTATCAGTCAAGCCTGCCCTCCCCACAAAACTAAATCATGTTTGCCAACAGGATCTGACAGCTGTAAATGTGTGTTGGTTGGCATTCATTACACCAGTCTCCTTTGCTTCCTGGTGATCTGGTCCAGTTGCAGCCATCCCTTTATTTTGCCTTGGCTCAGTCTTTTGCTGACCAGCCTGTGCTTGCCGGAGTTGGCTATTTTCCCATTGAATGTTGGAAGGTACAGGTTGCTGTCTCTCCTGGGACTTTCCAGCATCTCCAGCTGGCCAGAGATCACTCATTGACATGCAGACAGCTTGTCAGTGGGGACTTCAGCATGCTGAAATTTGTGTTATCCGGGCCTTTGATCCATGTGCTATATCTTCTCATGGAAGAGCAAACATTTCACTTGCATCCTCTGCCCATGTCACCTGGCTTTGTCCTAAATTCAGTGCAGTAATACTTCTTGAACACTCCTTCCTTCTCACTGGTGCCACTGAGGTTTCCCCTGGCTGACATGTCCAGGATCTGTGCCATCCTTCAAACTCTCCTCTTCTACCCAGTGACCCGAACAGCTCCGTAACATGGATGCCTTTCTGTCTATGGAGGACTGGGAGTCTACACATGGTCCTTCATGGCAGCTGAGCCTCAGTGCCCAGCACCCTTGTGAGTATGGCTGCACCTCATCTTTCTCCTCCTGCTCCCCTGACCACACTGCTGAGGCTTTTCTCAAATCTGTTGAAAATCCTTTTCTCCCAGCTGTTATAAGTGAAGGTCTGTGGAGCGTGTTCCCATTTCAGAAGGTTTGTGTTTTAAAGGCGGAACAGTGAAGCGATCTTTTTGCTTGTCTGTCGGGAGGCTGGGGTTGGGAGCTTTGCAAAAAGGACTCAATTATTGGGATGTTTTTCCACTTAAATTCTTTCTCCTGGATGATTTAGTTTATGTATTTTGGGCTCTGTGCATGAAGCATTTTTAAATGCCAGCTTGTTGTGTGTGAGCAGTCCGGGTTGCAGTCTGCACGTGCGTGAGATCCTATCACAGTGGCAGCTTCAGATGATCAGCTCCCACCTGAATTTTCCTCCAGAGGTCTAGGAAGTATGACAGATGCCTAGCCCTCTCTGCTGAGGCTGTTCTTCAGTCACAGCTTCGTTTGTCCTCATGAACTCCTTCAATCTCCTGCAATTCTGGGGATCATGGGTTGAAGACCACTGCCCAAGGTAGAGCCCTTACTGAGCCACGGCCACTCAAAGCCTCCTATCTAGGGAGAAGGAGGAGCAGGATACCTTTATCCAGAACTTAGAACTATGGGCTTAGAACTTAGGGCTATGCTGCCCTCAGTGTCTCATCATGTGGCCCTGGAAGGACTCATCCAGGTGACCTGCTCCCTCCCTGTGTCAGTGGGTCACCCTGCAGAATATGCCTGCAGCTTTCTGGGAGATGGAGCTCTCCATTCACCTCATGCCCTTTTCCCATGCCCCAAAGTGACCATGGGCATCAGTTTGCTGAGAGAGTGCTGGGGAGAGAGGTGGTGCCTCAGCTGCCTGGCTGGATGGGTTGACCTTCAGTTTAAGCCTGTGTGCTCTTGGAAATAGGTCAGTGGAGTTCCCAGGAAGACAGGAGGTTACCTGATGCTGCTGGTAAGCGATCCTTGCACACCAGATTATAACAAGGGTAAAAAAGTCGTGGAGAATCATAGAGAATATGACGTGTCTAGCTCGTATTGATGGCAGGGACAAGACCAGAGCTGACAGTCTGACAGGCTGCTGGGCCCTGGGCTGGCAGCCATTTGAAGTAAAGACTCCAGGGGAAGTGTTTTGGGAGCCCCTGAATGGGTTCCAAGCCAGGCTGTAGGTCGGGTTGTGCAGTGTAGGTCAGGTCATACAGTGGCTCGTGCACTGTGCAGGGACCATCCCTGGTTGCCCACCAGCCTGGTTGATGTTGAGGATGAGCGCTGGAGTGACTTGGCCAGCAGTGTTGGAGAACACCTTTGGCTGGTGTGTGCTCTCTGCCAGGAGCCAGTGAAGCTCTGGATCTTGGGCTGGGTAGGAGGAGCTGGCGAGGGGTGGGCGGTGTGATGCTCCAGCTCCAGCCTGTCCGAAAGGTGACATGCAACAGCAGGAAGAGGAGAGGGACCCTGAGGTGTCTGTGCCTTTGCAGGCACGTTCGTCTCTCACTGACCTGCACTGACAGCTGGTTTTCAGTGGGCTCTCTCTCCAGCAAGGCCACTCGCTGCTGGTTGGCAACCCCTAGCTGCATGTCACATCACATCAGTTCGCGCATTTGCAGCAACTTTTATATATTAAATATTTTTAGCGACAAAACCATCCAAAGAGGTTTTAGTCCTGCAAGCATGAGTGACCTCGCCTTCAGCATGGAGCGGGCAGGGGGAGGGCAGGATGCCCACGGGCTCAGCCCGGGAGCTGAGCCAGGTGGAAGGGAGTTTTGGTGGGCAATGTCATTTAACACCGCAGGGACCTTTGGACCATGCTCAGGGTCAGCTTGTGCAGTGGAACAGGTCCGTTTAACCCATGTCTGCAGGGAAACGTGCTCCTCCTGCGCAGCTAATGGAACATATGGGGATCCGGGGCTCTGCGTCACGTCTCCTGCCACTCGCGGCAGGCATCCCTGCTTTCCCGGTTCTCCAGAGGAAGCTGGCAGCTCCTGGCCACTACTCATCTGCTTCAGCGTCTCCCTGGTCCTTGCAGGCAGGCAGTGAATTAACACTGGCTGTGCTTCATATTCAGTGCTGGCATGGCCGACCTGTGCCAGGCACACTAGTGAGTGCTGGGTGGTGTGTGCTGGTGTCCCAGCCTGTGCCAGTGCCATTCCTGCTTCTCTGCTGCCTTGTGCCTGCAAGCACCTTTCCTCTTCCAAGCATGAGTGTGCGGCTTCTGTTTCGGCTCTGCTGTTCTATTGCACAGGGACGGGTATAAAACTGCAGCTCGGACAGCATGGCTGCTTTGACCAGAAAAGGTTTTCTGACCAGCTTTGAGTTTTGGTAGTTACAAAGGCTCCTTCCCTGCCTCTGCAACTGGGGTCATGTGTGAAATCACTCTTTTCCCCCAAATTTTTGTTGACTGCATTGAAGAGTCTGTCTCAGCAGCAGGCAGGGAAGTCCTGGTCCCAGGGAAGCAGCCGATGTGTGATGCAGGCTTCTGGTCATGGTGGCCTTCCCACTTCTTGCTCACAAAGTGGAAACAGACCAGGTTGTAAGAGACCTGGAAAAAGAGTCTGGTCCAGCCTTTCATGGGAAAAGGAGCGTGGATGAGCCTATCTAGCACCCAGTTGCATCTTGAAAGCCTCTGGCACTGAGGACTCCACCACATCCCTGGGGAGGTTGTTCCAGCTGACAGCTCAGGTTCTCTGCCACTGTGTGTGCTTTCCTGTGATGTCCAGCATTTTGATCGTATTACCATCCCAGCTCCTTTTTCAGGAGCAATTCCAAAGACAGCTCCTGGAAGAAGAGCAAACTTCAAGCACCTGCCTTCCTGTGCATGCCAAACTGTGTGGGCATCTCTGATGGCCCAACACCCAAAAGCCTGGCCCAGTGCTGGCTGTCAGCTGGTGGTCCTGCTGAGGGACATTTTCATCCCAGGAGGTATCAGGAAGCCACCTCACTCTCCCAACTGTTTTGAAAAGCTGGGAGAGCACCCTTGTAATGACTTACCCTACCTTGTAAAATTATCACAGATATGAATCTGCTCAGACACAAAGATTTGCTCCCATCTTGCCTTTGCAGCAGGGATTAATGATCATGGAAGAAGCTGGGGATATTTCATACAACTGTCCAAGTGAGAGAAAGAACTGAAATGGTTTGCCTTGGGCAAGGAGGGACAGTAAAATACTACAGTGCTTTTCTGTCAGATCTCTTTATCAACTCAATCTGCACGTATGCTTTCCCCAGATGTATTTATAGAGAATCCCAGAGGATGCAGTCAGCTCAAAAGGTTTTCTTTGTCAAGCATTGGAGATGTGTCCTCCTCGTTCCAGCAGCAACAGTGTCCCAAACCTTGGGGTCTTCCCTTCTTGACAGCTACTCAATTAATACAAGGACGAGATTGATCTGCCTCTCTGCAATTATTTTAGCCAAGTTCTAATGAGTTTTGTCTGGACATGTTCTTCCTTGTAGCCCTCTGAGCCAGACCTTGCCAGCTGTGCCAGGCTTGAGAAACAGCAAAATGATCCCAATGAAATGCGAATCACCTTCTTAGAATTATTGCTCTTTTCCAACAAATGCTGTTGGCCCAGTTTCCCTGGCTGTGAAGCTCCCACTTTGAAACCTATGGAGAAGACAGATAATACATTTGAAAGCAGTGGCATTTTTACCTGCAGAAAAGGGACCATTGTGCTATGACTAACTTGCACTTTTTCAATTCTAGTTAGGTATAAAAAGGATAGGAAAGGCCCTGCTTTGAGATGCTCAGGAGAATGAAAACATTTCTGTTCTGCACTGAGTCAAAATGTGGATGGATGACTCGCGAGGTTCGGTGGTGATCAGATCACAGGGATGAAAGAACAAAATCGGTTCTTGCTCCTTCTCATGCTGGGAGCTTATGTGTCGTAGGCAAGGCACAGGCTTTGGGGCTGCACCGGCAGCTGCAGCACCAGAGGGGCAGTTGAGCCCAGCTGTTTGCTCTGAAAGCAGAGGGTCACGCTGAAAGTCCCTTGGGGTCTCCTTTCGACAGGGAGATAAATATACACACACACAACCCCCTGTCATCTGCCTGCCTGCAGCAGCTGCTGCCCTGTGGATGCTGTTTGAGTTGATGCCACTGTGTGCTGGTGGCCCTGGGCAGAGGCAGCAGGCTGTAGGTGTCCAGAACTGCCAGTCCTCATGACCACAGCAGGTGTGGAGGTCTGTGGAGTTGCTCATATCCCGGGGAGGCTTTCATGGGTTCAGTGTGTGCTTTTCCTCTCTTTGTGCTGTTGCCTGGTGGCTGTCTCTCTGCCCAGACCCATAGGGACTCACAGCTTTTGAGGAATGGATGCAGGGAATGGAAAGGTGCAATGGTTCGGTGCACATCTACATACAACCAGTACATCCCATCCTGCTTTGAAGAACAAGCATACAGTGCTGAACTCTGTCCTGAACAGCTATGGAAAATCATGCTGCCAATTCCTGGCCTTCTGAACTCCTCTGGGTCTGCCAGAACTGGGTTCATCTTTGTGGTGTCCAGCTGCCTCAGCCGTTGGAGGGCTTAGGAGCAGCTTGCAGCTTGGTCTGTAGCTCCTTGAAGGAGGAAGGTTGAGCTGTGCTTAATTATTGGTTTGCAGGCTTTTGGAGAGTGCCTGTAAGCCCTCAGCTCTGGGACTGCTTTTGTGTCTTTTCTTTTCCAGCATGTGGCAGCTTATTCCAGCCTGTGCTTCAGCCAAACCAGGGGAAATCAGAGCCTTTAATAAAACTGTTGGCAGTTTATAATTCCATCGCCCATGCCAGGGGCTGGAAGGGATTACTCCAGATTAGAACTGCCCTGAGGCAGCTGATGGAAGTCTGCAGCCTGGTGGCCATGTCTGAGCTTCCTGTGCTGCTTCTCCTGCTTCATCCTGACCCACAAGCCATGCCAAGCCTTTTTGCCTCTGTGGCCAGTGTGCTGGGTGGGTAATCATCTGGCCCCAGATGAAGGGGGGCACCTAGCTTCACCTGATTGCATAGGAATGAAGAAAGGCTTTTGTTCCCCTGCTGTCAGACCACAGCGGGCAGAGGGGACTGAGCTCCCAGGGGACTGGCTCAGCCTGAGTCAGTGCTTGTCATCTGTCACCCTTGAGTTGACTTCTCTCAGGATCTGGTGCAGCACCTAGTGATGGTAAGACATCAAAGGTACCCGTTGCCCTCCAGAGTGGATCAGCAGCACCTGAGGAACCAGTGCCTCCAGCTGTGCCGAGGCACCATCCCATTTCTTTATCCCCAGCCCACCCGTTCTTTGCTTTTCCTGGGCTCCTCAATGCTGTGGTGAGTGTGAGGAGGTGGTGGCTCACACCTGGCTTGTGCGTGGGCTCATGCTTTCTGGTGGATTTGTTGGAGGTTAGCTCTCCATTAGGTAGGGTGCCTCTGCTCTGCCAGGGCTGGTAGGAGGGCTGGGGCTATAGTGCAAAAAAGGATATGCTTTCAGCACAGAGGAGGTGAACAAACCCGCCTGAAAAGGGAGATGATGATAGGGAGTCACATCTCCTGGGTACCAGAGATGAACTGGAAAGAGGTTTCTGTGCTAACTTGGAGCAGAGCCTTGATAGAGCTTTTGGGACAGGATCAGCCTCCTCTGGCCATGGGGTGGCAAAACAGACACTGGGGCACAAAATGGAGTCACTGTTGGGGCTTGGGGTGTGCTTTTCTTCCAGGCCACTGACATCTGGATTTTGCACATGTACATTTTGCATGGCTGGGTTCCTCCTAAAGCTCAGCGAGGCTCTGCTGATCTGAGGCTGAGCTCCAAATTAAATGACACTGAACAATGCAGCTTTACATTTCAAAGGCTCCGAGCGGAAGGATGCCCAGGACTTTCTGGCGCTGTGAAGTAATTGGGATGATTTCCTTTTCGAGGGCTTGTACGATGACCACTGGGTGCTTGCTCCACAGACAGATAGTTTTACCTGTTCATCTCCTGCTAATGTGAGGAATTATAACAACACTGCTGGGTTGAAGGGGGGTAACAGAACACAGTGCAGTGAGGAGAGCAAGTTAGTAACTGCTCTGCATCCCTGACTGTGACTGCTTATCACAGTGATAACTTGTGAATGGGCACATGTTTGCATTGCAGGACCCCTGAAAACTTCTGCTTCTGTTCACCCCCTTTCTTACACCACCAACCAGAAGACCTCCTGGTGTATTTAAAGCTGCTACAGTGTCTATTTCCCTTACCTTTGCAGCTCTGCGGGATGGATCCTAAGGCAAAAGTGCTGCTTGAAGGTCAAAGACGGAAGTGTAAGGCAGCTGAGAGTGGTTTCTCTGGGAGTCCTAATCCCAGCACAGCACTGGAGGCTGTTGCCTTTCAGATGAAACCCAAAGGGGTGTCCTGGCCCTGTGGGGATGAAGAGGATGTGCCGTGGCTGATTACAGAACTGCCCTGTCCACAGCTGCCTGCTGGCTTCATGCATTTGCTGGTGGGCTCTGTTCCCACCCCGTGTGGTTATAAGGCATCCCAGGAAGGCTGGAGAGAGGAAAACCTTGGCCTTGTTCCCACTGTGGACACCTGCATTTTCACCCTGCCACTGGATGGCTGGTTACTCTCATCTACTCCTCTGGGTTTTATTTCTGCAGAGAGCTGATGGCAGCTCCTTGACATGCAGGAAGGTAGATATCTATCATCTGCTGTGGCCAGCTGCTCTGCTTTTCATGCTGTGTGGATTCACAGCTTGGGGTAACGTCAGCCCAGTGATACAGTAACCAGACCGTGAGTTGGCAAAAGCTGATCAAGAGGTTAGTGTCAGAGAAAGACTTGCTCTGGTACTTCTTTGCTGTTCAGGAGAGGAACAAAGCGAAAGCGTCTGTTGTGGCTGCAGGAGCTGCCTGCTGCTCTGGTCTCACAGTGGAGGAGGCAGCCATCGGCTCCTCTCTGTTCTTGCATCTTGCTCCTCCTCTCTCACATGTATCTCTAGGTGCCATGTTCACTTGTCCCTCCCTTGCTCAGTTCTTGCCACGCTGAGAAGCCCTCACCTGCATCTCCCACCAGTTCCCCTGCAAAGCTGAGTCTCCTGGTGGGAGCTACTTTGGGACCCACAGCATTGGCTCAGCTCTGGCCTTGTGCTGTTCCATGGGGCTCAGGAGCAGTGTCCAAATCCCTCTTCTCTTGCTAGCCAAGATCCAGCATCCTCCCTTGAACAAAGCTGCAGTGGGCAGAGCACACTTGCTACCCATGACAAGCGGCTTGGGAAATGGCAGATGGGGTCAGAGATGCAGATATGCTTCCCCAAAGTCCTCCCCATCCTCCAGGTATCCAGAGCTTGAGGGAGGACATCGCAAGCACTGGGCGGAGGAGGGATGTCCTCCAGGTCTCAGAGGGCACTACTGCGGGTCTGTGGCAGCTCTGGAGGCTGCAGCATCAGCTGATGTGCTGCCATCAATGATGTTACACGGGGCTGTGTATGGTTTGGGGTATCTGGGAGAGCAGAGCAGTGGTGGAGATGGGAAGTTGGCTCCCTGGCAAGGACAGATCTGGAAAGCTGAGTGTCACAGTGTGTCTCTGGGTCGTCACTGGCTCATCGAACACCTCTGGGACCTGGAAAGCCACAGGCATGTGGAAGGGCAGAGTATGGCTGGGCTCTGTCCTTGCCTAACTGCTTCGATTTCACCTCCTGATTGATCTGCGCAGTCAAACTGATGATCCAGTGCTGGCGGAGGAGCAGTCGCCAGACTGCAAAGGTCGCTGAAAGCAGCTGCTCCCCTCCCCTGCTGCCTCTGTTGCCGGCAGAAGAGCCTGGCTTTGGAGGCACTCGGTTTGTGTCCCCGCTGGCACTGCCAGCCATTGTCTCCCCACGCACTCAGCACACCGCAGCATGCTCAGCAGGGGCTCTCCTCTGCAGAGCCAGGTAATGAACCCCCTGGGACTCTGCACCAGGGTCCCTGGTGGGCCAGAGAGGAGGAGGTGAATGCTGCAGAGGAAAGGCAGGCACCCAGCCTCACCTCACCTTCCTGTGTCTGCTCTGAGCAGGGCGGATGGAGAGGTTGGTCAGCATGTGTGGCTACCGGAACGGCATGTCCTGGCTCGAGGACACCCGGAGCTGCCCTGAGGTCCCTGGAGAAGTTGGCTGGTGCCGCTCGTTTGCCTCCCTTACCCCCTCCTTGCCTCTCCCGCGTCCCCACCTCCTCCCGCATTGCAGGCAGCCTGCCCGTCTCTGTGCCGTTCGCTTTCTGCCGCCAGCACTGTTTGTTTGCGCTGGGGATTTCCTCGGGCGAATCGTTAGCGCCGCTGGCGTGCGGTGGCTGGAGGCTCTGGGGGCATCGTTAGCTGAGCTCACCGGAGGAATTGTTGTCACACCAGGGCTTGACAGAGTTTTTGGCTCTTTGCCCTTTGACTCGCAGGATTGCCGCCTTTTTGGGGAGAGGTACAAGCTCTTGGATATGGGAGTTTGAAGGCAGCTTTCCTGGAAGCCTGTGGGGAAATGCCTCTTGTTCACTTATAAACATTCAGGAAGGAACTTGTCCCAGGCTCTGGCTTGCTTTTAAAACATGGGGATGTCTGTCCCTCGAGCAAGGGAAGGAGGAGCAGGCAGAGCAGTGAACTGAGGGTGAGCAGTGGCCCATGGGTATGTGTCTTACAGCAGAGAGCCTGGGCAGGATCCCTGTCACCCAAGTCAAGCCTGGGTTTACCTGAGCAGGAGCTCAAGCAATCTTTCTTCACTGTTGGCTGCACTTATCTGATAGCTTGGAAGATCCTTCTGTCCTGGAAACTTGCTTTCTGACATCAGATCTGCCAACGTGTTGTACTTGGGATGTGCTTATGGCTGTTGTGATCAACTTGCCTATTCCTCCTCAGAAAACCAGGCTGAAACCTGCTTGATCTTCCTCTTTAGTGACATTCCTTGCCTTCCAAATGAGGCCAATAAGCCTGACAGGAAGTCCCTGTGGGTGGGGAGGGAAAAGACTATTTTGTCTGGGAATCAGACGGTTGCATCTTGGCTTTGCCCTGGGCTGCTGGTGGCTTTATCTCTGCAAGTTCAGCGAGGTTAGGTTCTTCAGCTTCCCTTTTTGGCTTTCTCAGCTGTGAGGGGATGGTGTGAGGCTGAGCTTAGCTCATCGTGAAATATATTCCATGTAGCCTGGGAACTGGGGGCGTTGCAGAAAGACAAGGTTGTTCAAGGAGGTAGGAAGGGACAGCAGGGTATTTATTCCACTGCACCATTTTCTTCCTGGGGGTATTAATGTGACATGTGTCCTGAATTTGTCCTGGTGACAGACAGGCTGTGGAAGAGCAGCTGGAGATGCCTGCAGTCCAAAGAGCAAGAGGAAAGGGTTGATATTTGGAAGGGACAGCCCTAGTCCTTTGCTTGGGAGACCGAGAGCTCCCACATACTGTGGGCACCGGGCAGTGCTGCTCCTGCTCCATCTCTCTTGCTTTGGCTTTGCTACACAAGGATTTTGTCATAGGATCTGTTGCAGGAGAGGACATGTGTGAGAAGGCTGGGGACGAGAAGTCGTCACTGGACATCCTTGTTGCAGAAGGACAAGTGCTCAAGCGAGTGGTAGCCCAGGAGAAAGCCATCAAGGTGGGTTGGGAATATCCACCTGGATGAGGAGCCCTCCAAGTTAGCCATGGAAGATCTCTCACCACAAGAAACTACCTGCTGTTAGGTGTCTCAGTTCAGAATGGGGCAGGTTACTCTAGGTTAGGGGTTACCTCCCTGTGAGCAGGCAAATGAAGACATGTTTCAAAGAAGCCTTTTTTACCTGCATGGTGCCCCACACAGGGTGGAAGGCTGTAGTGCAGTGGACTGCCTGACCAGGGCAAGACAGGAGAATATCTTGGGTGATGATCCCTTTCCTGAAGGGTCTTGCCTTGACAGGATACAGAGAAATTGCCACAGCTGCTGCTCCTGGCAACCTCAACGAAGCAAGAGCAGGCAAAGCGATTTAGCATCACTCCAGTCATCCGTGATGGCAGAGATCATGGCATCAGCCCCTTCAGCTTTGCGATTAATGCTGAGGAAAACATCCTCTGAGGGCTGGGAGGAGAGTGTTGGTCCCTGGAGGTCTGCTCTCCAAAGCAGAGGCAGCCCTCTCCAGCTGTGGTCCTCCTGTACCACAGTCTCATCCACCTCCCTGTGTGTGCAGCTGTGTGCTCCCATAGTGATGGAGTTCCTAGGAACACAGGACTGGTTTCTCAGGGGAGGAGAGATAATGTGGATTTACACAGGTTTTGTCTTATAATGAATATCCGGTGTTTGAGCTTTCAGAGTGGTTAAAACCAAAGTCCCCTTTGGAGAGCTAGTGTGTAGCTGTGATGGAGAAGGTGGAGGAGAAATGGGTTGTGGTAGGGTCGGGTAGGAGGAAGAGTGTGAGAACATATAGTGGAGCTCTGGGAAGCTGGTGAGAACTGTCTGTCCAGCTGGCTTTGCTTACCACAGTGAGTATAGGAGCAAGGCAGAACTTGTGGAACATGGAAAGCACTGAGTCTTTAGGAAAATTTAATATTTTTAAATGCAAAAGTTTGCTTCGCTTCTGAAACTCTGCTCCATGACTAATTACTACCAAATAACCATAACACCAGGGGGGACCCAAGCCCCATGAATTGTGTGTGTTCGCACCATCTGCTCCTTATTCTGCAGGTAACATTTCCATGGTTGAGGGCAGTAGGATACATCCCTGGAAGCACATGGACTAACGTACCTGAGCATGTCTGGGCTGACAGCTTTGTCCAGGGCTTGTCCTTTCTCCACACTGGGGGCTCTGACTTTTCCTGACTACTTTCTGTAAAGTTTTATCTCACTGGGACTAGCTGCTGATCTCAGCTCTGAAGATGGGGGATGCTCCTTTGTGTGCTGCAGGATTTCTCTTGCAGCTCAGTTAGGTGCTGAAAGGGGAGGAGGTCCAGGGCGTGTCTGCGCCTGCAGCGAGGCAGGGCTGGAGCTGACTCCCTTTTGTTGGAGGACAGGGTGGAATCTCTCACCATTCTAGGGGGGAAAAAAGTGTTCATGACTCTTGACAGCAGCTTCCAGCAGTGACCTGGGAGCTCGTGCGTGGTTCCTGCCAGCCTTCTCAGGGTGCTGGGACCTCCCAAACCCACCAACCCACCCGGACTCATTCCCTTGCCTCTCAGTCTGGCCATGCCTGGCAGCTGCCACTTTGCAGCTCTGGCCCTGGAAGAGCCAAGGGAGCAGCTGGGTGATTCGGCCCCGGGATGCGCAGGCGGGCGAGGTGTAAATTGCATGGCGGGCTGCCTTCACTGAGGTGAAAATGAAAAACTCTCCCAGCTATCAAGCCCGGTGTTTCACGGCTCCCATGGTACAAATGCACTCCCACTCCCTGTCGCTGCTGGGGAGAGGATCTCAGGGGACTGATTGTCACCTGCCCGTCCCGAAGCCATGGTGCTGCCGTGTTGGCAGGGCAGTGTGTCCTGGTTGCAGGCAGGACAGGTGGCTGCTGTGGGAAGGGGGAATGTGCTAGTGCAGAGGGCAGGGAGGGATGCTGATGGCGTGGGAGGTGCTAATTGCCAGACGTTGTATTCTGCTACCTGGAGGGTTTGTTATCCTTGGGCGAGATTTTGTTTTCCACTGCTGTAGCACTGGTAGTGCCGTTCGTTCTTCCTGCTGGCTGACAGAAACGGCCTTTTCTTGATTGCAATAATATCACCTGTTTCTGAAACACCTTGCAGCCCAGAGGATTTGAAAGTAAAGTGCACATGTGTGGGAGCAGCCTCACCACCTCTGAAATGTGAGTTTCTCCAGGCTGGGAAGCAGCAGCTGTTCTGCAGCCCTTGGCAGCCTGGTGTTGGTGGCTGTGCCATGTGCTGGAGCTGGCTCTGAGTGCCAAAGCACCAGCAGGCAGGGCCTGCCCAGTGCCACGTGCACCCAGCTTGGGCTGCAAGCTCAGATGTTGGGGTTTCCTTGATGCTTGAAATATTACTGGTCTAAAGCATGTCTGCCTGCCTCTCCCTTCAGCAACGTGTCCTCCCTTCTGCCCAAACCTTCTCTTGGGCCGATGGTTCCTTCCCTGCCCCTGCCTGACTTCTGTCCCTTGGTGGGCAGTTCCAGGCACCCAACCTTCATCCCTGTCTCCAATGGTCAGGCTGCAGCTCAGCAAGGTGGGTCAGAATCAGGAGTGGGTTTGGAAGGGACCTTCAAAGGTCACCCAGTCCAGCCCCCTTACTGTGAGGGGCCTTTCACTAGACCAGGTTGTTCAAAGCCTCATCCAGCCTGCCTTGAACACTTCCAGGGATGGGGCATTCACAGCTTCTCTGGGCAACCACTTCCAGTGTCTCACCACCCTCCTCACAGGGCATTTTTTCCTTACATCCTATCTAAACCTGCCCTCTTTCTTTTTAAAACTGCTGCTCCTTTTCCTGTCACTACAGGCCCTGGTAAAAAGGCTCCTTCTCTTAGAAACCTTCTTTACGTATGGAAAGGCTGCAATGAGGTCTCCTTGGAGCCTTCTTCAGGCTAAACCACCCCAACTCTGTCAGCCTGTCTCCATAGGTCCTCCAGCCCTTGGACTGTTTCCATGATCTCCTGTGGACCCACTCTGACATGTCCATGACTGTCTCATGCTGGGAACCCCAGAGCTGGCAGCAGTATTCCAGGGTGGGTCTCTCTCTCACTCTGGAGAGTGGATCAGAGAGGAAACATCCCCCACCCCCTCCCTCGGACTACTATCCATGCTGGTTCTAGTGTGGCCCAGGAGACACTTGGCTTTCTGGGCTGTCAATGCACGCTGAAACCGAGTTTGAAATCTGGGGAGGAAGAGATGCCTCTATTTTCTTTGCTTTCATCACCTCAGATGTGGGTCCAAAGCAGTGATTAACCTCAAGCTGGTCTCTGGGCAAGGAGAAATGGAAACAGGGACATCCCTAGTCTGGGTATGGCACAGTGGGATGGCCCAGCAAAGAGTCTGTCCCCTGGCTGAACTGGGAAAGCACTGAAGGGTGCTGGATGCTGTGCAAACTGAATTGCAAAGGCTCTCAGGACTACCTAGTGCTCGTGTTCTAAGATAAGCAGGGATGACACACCAACCGTGGAGCTTGTGAGGAAGTGAGGAGGATGTGGCACACAGCGCGCTCCCTCCAGTCCTCGCTGGCGGCTCAGTTTCAGCATTTAATTTTAGCAACTGATTTAGGGCCGTTCAGCTCCAAGTGATTTTGTTGTTTCTTCAAAATCCCTGGGACTGAAGTGTCCGACCCCATCACTGAGAGGATGGATGCCTCCAGCTGGAAGGAAGATATGGGGGAGTTGTGTTGTCTGAGCAGGCAGGAGTTGCTGGCGTGTGAGGACAGGACTGGTGGGTGCCCTGGGGGTCTCCCCACGCTCTGCCAGGTGGCAGCTGACTTGCCAGCACTCACTGGAGCAGCCCAAGAGCCAGCAGCACAGGTGAGGGGAGGCTTGTGGCAGTGAGGGTGTGATGATGCTCTGACTGGTTGGGGGAATGCTGGTGAGACCCCCCAGATTAACCATCACCCTGTGAGCTGTGCCAGGAAGTCATGGTGGGGAGTCAAAGGGAACGGTGGGGACAGAGGGCTTGTAGTCAGAAGCGGGATGAGGACACCAGCTGCTTCCCCAGTGCCATCCCAGCAACCCTGGAAGTGTTCTGGGATCAGCTGGAGTCTGATCACCAGCATGCCCGGGCATGGCAAGGATCCAGAGAGCATCCTCAAGGCTCGTTTGTGGTCTCCTAACAGGACAAATTCTTCCAGCAGTGGGAGATGAAACAGATCCAGTTGGTGACATTTGAATTCCTGAGCTGACGAGCCTGACAGAGTGACAAAGCCAGTCCCTGCAGTGCCCCAGCTCATCTTCTGCTTCCCAGCAGACGCTAAGGGGCACAGTGTGACACGAGCACCTTGCTGCCTCCTTCTGCCTATGCACAATTTTGCTGGCATTTTAATGACTGCAGGTCATGTCTCAGCCACCTTGCCATTTGTCCCATAGCCCTGAGGCTGCTCTCCTGCCCACCCAGGGAAGTGGGGGCATCTTCTGTCTGGGAGTCTGTGCCCAAGCCATTCCATGGGCAGCTGCTGAGGTCTGTTCCTTATGGACAAGTAGGAGGGGGAAAATTTTGTGCTGCTGGAGGTGCCACCTCCTGCTGCTGGGGAAGGTCTCCCAGAAAAATGCTGGTTCAGTGCATAATCCTTCTCCCAAAATGCTGGTTTGGTGTGTAATCCTGTTGTCCTTTCTGATGCATGAGGCCAGTGGATGCTCCATTCCTAGAGGGATGAGAGCAACCTGGAGGAAGTCCTGCAGGGACTCAGTGATGGTTGGTAGTTTGGAAACAACCTGGGATAAAGACTGGGCGAGTTGCTGTTTCACCTGGGAAAGAGGCTGCAAGAGTCTTCCCTTATATACATCCTTGTTCCCCAGAAGGTGGTGAGAAGCACCCCACTATGTTCCTCAGATGAGCCGAGAAGATGTTGGCTTCCTGGAAAGCAGTGGGTCTGCCATAGCAAGAGTATTCTGTTGGGACTGAACTTGTGGACTCTAGATGCATTTGCCTTTGCTGTGTATGTATAGATTGGCTGTATGGATTATGTGCAATGAATCCCATGCTTCCTGTGGCTGGGGGAGGGTCATGCATGGAAATAGATTTGTGTTCTGTGCTGCCACCTCATCTTTGCTGGCTGTAGGAAGTGAAAGTTCCCAGCACAGGTTGAGGAGGGAGGTGGCACCACGCGACCTTGTGGAGGGATGAGTCCCCTTCCCTGCCCTACTTACTGGTCCTGCTGTCCTAGCCCTGACGCCGTGTCGGTGTCCCACTGTTCACCTCTCGCTGAGCTCCTCCGCCCGTGTGAGACAGCATTGGATTTGACTCCAGGGCTCTGCCTTGCAAACTCTGTCCCCCTTGCTGCTCCATCTGTTGGCTTCATGGCACAGCAAGCAAGGGGCTCCCTCCTCAGCAGCAGTGCAGCATTGCCTGTTGAGCCTCTCTATTGTTTTGCCATGTTGTTGAGCCTTGCTAATTCGCTCTCTGCTTACACCTTCATCTTTGGACTCTGCTCTCCAGTCTCTCTGGGTTATTTCTTTGACTTGCAGCAGCCCTGCAGCCTTTCTCTCTGCTGGGATAATCCCAAACTCACTCTGTCCTATGCTGACACCGGCCTCTTGGTTGCACTTTTATACTTTGTGCTTGCCTGGCCTCTGCCTGCTTCCTAATCTCCTTTGGTATGATCACAAGGCTGATCTCCCTGACTCCCTTTGGATGATCCCCTTGTCCATTTTTTCGGATGATCCTCTTCTCTATTTCTGTTGTCATGGCTCCCCATCTCATTGCCTTTGCCCTTTCCTCCAGTCTTTAGGCAGCCTTATCCCTTTGTGCTATGCTGGATGGAACAGCATTTCCAGCTACTACCTCTGGGCTCCATCATGGGAATGTCATCCTCTCCTGAGCCCACCTGTCAGCAGCAGCTCTGTGGCAGCCCTGCCAGGAGCTGTGTTTGTCTGGGAACAAGTGCAGAAGCAGAGGCCAGCTCACTAGCCTGACTCCCAACTTGCTCGGTACAGGCATGAATTACCTCTACCAGGTCTGGTTTCTACCAGTTTCTTTCTGGGGAAAACCCTGGATGAAATAGGAAGAAGTCAGGTATTGTAGCTGTCCGTAATGAGTGTGGGTATTGACAGTGAGTGTCTGGCCATTTTAGTGCCATCCTACCAACCTGGCTCCCGGCTGTGGACTTTGGATCCAAGGCACCTGGGCTCTTCTTACTTCAGGGACACAAAGCTGGTTCCCACCTCGGCAGGGTGGAGCATCCTCATCTCTCTTGTAGATGAATCCATGAGTATGAAGCAGCATTTGGCTCAAGAGCCAGTCCAGGATCCTGCTCTTCACAGACGTGTGCATTTTTATTCCTTAAAAAGCCAAGATTCCCATATTTCATGTGAGTGGAGAGGGTGTTGTTTATGCCTTGGGGGAGTCACTACTATGGCTGTGTGATTGGAAGGGCAGTTGTAGCAGCCTAGATATATTATAGGAGAGGTTATGTCCCAAATCTGCTCTTTTGGAGTCTCAAGATGGGCTTTGGATAGTCGTCTTGGGATGTCTTGGAGGCCAGGGTGGAGCCTGGTTAGAAACCTCATACAAGTTTAGTGAAGGTCTCTTTGCTCTAAAATCCCTTGAGTTGTCCCCATCTGCATAAAGTGGTGGAGGGCCAGCTGGATGCATCCAAAAAAACCCTGCAAATCTTGGAGATACCCATCTCTGGTGTGTGTTGCAGTAACCTAAAATAACGAGCCAAGCTGAAGATTGGCGGATGGGCTTGTGTTTGGTAGAGCAAGGGGCAAAGCAGCGGGGAGGGTTCTTGTCTGCGTTGCTGCTGAAAAAGCAGGAGTGATATGAGCCGCCTCTGCTCTGCTGCTAAAAACAGCCTGGCTTGTTTTTATTTAATACAGTTTTGATCTGCAGCCCTCAGTGTTTCACCTGCCCGTGAGTGGGAACTCCGGGCTCCAAGCGCCTTGGAAGCCCGCCTGTGTCCCTGCATGTCCCTGCGGCACCGGGATCGCAGATGTGGTTCCTCCTTGGCTGGAGGAGGAAATTGTGCCGAAAGTCAGGCTTGAAGGCATTGGGATGGGATAGGTAAAGCTTCTGCTGGAATAGTGTTTCTGCTGCTATGCTGCTGCTGGGTAATCTGGGGCTCTGCACTGCCAGCTCCTGCAGGCTTTCCCAGGAAAATGGACCCGAAAACTGCTCATGTGGGATTTTCTCCCTGTTTTGCTTGTGCAGCATCCTGGCAGCATGGAGGTGGTTCTTCGGGTATCCTTGCTGCCAGCACTGGGAAGAGGGTCAGTGTTGGCTCACGTTGTAGATCCTGCCTGGTGCCGGCTTTTTTCTGGGAAATAAATGATTCTTAATCACATTGGTCCACCTCAGGGGTGAAGGGAGTCAGGAGTAAGGTCATGATTGATGTGTCCATAGAGCTCATCCTTGGAGCAGGGCCAGACATGGCTATGGAGTGTCCCAGAGGGATGGGCACCCTGCTGGAGGATGTCTGGGCAAGCCACACCAGCAGGCTGTGATGGAGGAGACAGGGAGGAAGAAGAAGATTGTTGCGTCAGGGAAGAAGAAGAAGAGGATAGTCAGGGCAAGAGGGAGGAAGAGAATAGTTGGGGCAGGGAGCAGGAGAAGGTGGATAATCGGGGTGGTTGCAGGGTTAAATAAAAGCTGTCAGTGATTTGAAAAGGGGAAAGAAAGAAAACCTGCTGAAGAGACACTCTCCTTTCTCACCCAGCTTGCAATCAGCCGCCCCCTCTGCCAGCAAGCAGCTGGCGGGCAGGCGGGCGAGGAGGGGGTGGCAAGATGGGTCCAGCTGTTCCTTGGCCTGGCCCTGACACCCCGAGAGTCCCCCCAGCCCTGGCTCTGCTTGGGCTGCACAGCCCAGGGGGACATGCCCCTGTCGTGGGTTCCTGGCAGGCTGGGGGGTCTGAGGTCTTGAGGAGTGCTGCCAGGGGGAGGTGGGGCGAGGAAGAGGAGGAGAGGGACTTGTCTGAAATGCCAGGAATTCATCTCCCACTCCCCCTGCCCTAGCCATTCTGAAAGGAGCTGCTTGAGCTGTCGGCTCTGGATTATATTAATTATCGGAGAAGTGCTACGCCTGCTCGTGGGGCCATGCTGCCGGGAGGAGCTGGAGATTTGGCAGGTCTGTGTGAAGCAGCTGCCCTGCTCCCCAAAAGCCCTTGCTCTAGCCCAGAAGGAGTCCACCAAATCCAAGGCTGAGCTGGGGGAATTGAATCTCTCATGGTCTTTGGATGGCTGCTTACCCCCAGGGCCAAACCTGCCTGCCCTGGTGTGTGCCAGCTGTTGCGATAGGGAAAGCAGCACTGTGGTTTTGGAATGTTCCTCAGTGGGCCTCTATATCTGTGGGCCAGGTGGGTCTGTGTGGAGGGGGGCTGCTGGGGTGGGGGTCAAGGCCACATCCCTGCCTCATGGCTACCTGCTGTCTTTCAGGAGAGGAAGCTGTGTGCCCACCCCCGGATCGAGATCTACAAGCAGGACCGCATCTACTTCGTGTGTCCCCTTGCCCGCCAAGGGGACTTCTATGTGCCTGAAATGAAAGAACTGGAGAGGAAGAGCAGAGCTGCTGCAGTTGAGGCTGAGGACGCCCAGACAGACATCACAGGTATCCGTGGCTTGCGCAAGGGCTCCATCTCTGATCAGCATCAGCCCTCACAATGGTGGGGTTCCTGGTGTCCCCAGTGCTGCTGCCTGAGCAGACAGAGAGGGACTGACCTGTGCGTACTCGGTGCCCAGCCACTGAGTCTCAGCAAGCCTCTTCCTCTCACCCTGGACTGATTCCTAAGGATCTTGTCCCCCGGGGTGTCATGCTGTGTGTCGGGGAGCACCCAGGAACCCCTGTGGCATCTGGGTGAGGGCCAAGCTGCCACTGAGCCACTGGCCCACTGTTGTCAGTACAGAGCTGAATCTCACAGCTTTTGGTTGCAGCTGGGCTTGTTTTTCTCTTTGTCATATACATCTTCCTTGATCTCATCTTCATCTGTTACATATTGGGACTGCAAAGAGCTTAAATACCAGGTTGCTGTAGCTGGTGGGGAGTTGCCTGAGAGCATCTGCTCAGCAAGATCTGTTGGAGCCTGGATGTATTCATACAGGAAGGGACCACAATGGCTGTAGGCGCAGAACAGCAGTGCTATAGTAACTCAAAATGCTAGTTGCTGTTGCCAGCCCACATGCTCCCATGCCTGTGAGATGTGGGAGCTGGCTATCGGAGCGTTCCAGGGCACTGGACAAGGCCCCCAAGCTGGCTGCTGGCAGGGGCAACCACCTTCTCCTGCCCCACGTGCTTGTGTAATGGGCGTGAAAAAACCATGATGGCTCTGCTCGCTTCCTGGGCAGTTGGGTCATTTATTTTAACACATCTTCAGGTTTGGGTCGCTTTAATTCTTAATCGTGTGCAGCGTAAAAGCAAGCCTGGGAATAGCTTTCTGGGAGCTCTGTCCATTTAGTGATGCAATGAAGAGTCTAATTGGAGCAGTTTCCCAGTGCTTTGAGGTCCTGTGTTTTCACAGTGCTCACTCAGCTCATCTTCTCTTTGCCTTGTGTTGGGGCAGCTGCTGTGGGCACGAGCCCGGCCTGGCCAAAGGTGCCCCAAAGCCCACTTGGTCTGACATCTTCTCATGGTTTTGGAGAGAGATAGCAGGATCCGTGGGAGCAAAAGCAGCTTCAGGGTGGTGCCTTCAACAGCTGCGTGTGCTCCTTTCTGCCCTGCTCAGGGGGTGCATGATCCCACAGAACATCCAGGAATACTGGGAGCAGCCACTGCCCTGCACAGTGACTGTCTCAGTGCTTTCCCTGAGGTGCCACTGCCAGTGTCCCAGCAGTGGGGGAGTCCCCTGCGCTGCTGGAGGAAGGGCTGGGAAGGTCTTCCCAGTTTTAGACAGCAAATGATGTTGGACTTTCTCACGTGGGAAACCCTGGGCCAGGCTCCCTGGCAGCAGCTCTGGGCCAGCTCCTCCACCACCCCTCCCCTTCCAGCCATGTAGATGATCTTTTGTCGCTGCAGTCTGATGCAGTGTCATCTGCTGAGTCTGCACAAAACCAGCTTAAAATAATAATAGTAGCCGTGAGGTTGGCCCTGCCTCTGAGACTGAAGAGTTGGGCTTGACTGTTGCACTGTGATTGTCACTGCTGGGCACAGGTTTGGTAGGGTATCACATCCTTGCTCTTGCCACTGAAGAGGGCTGAGGATACGGCAAGCCTCCTTGTGCAGCGCCTGCCTGGGGGTCTTGTGATCTTCTGCATCCCTGTAATATCACAGTGCCGCAGGTTGGCACAATTGCTGACAGCTGGGGAGGGTGGCACCATGTGGGGAGGTCCTGGGCTTGTGCAAAGGGAAATGGTGCCCAGTGAGCATCCTTGTCCCACTGCCACTGGCCTGCTGACACCAGGAACTTGGTTTGTAGCCATCAAACTGCTCCTGGTTCAACAACAGGGTCAAAGTCAGGTGGTAAGGTGGGAGGGGGCAGCTGGTCTTGTCGGGCTTAACATCTTGCTACCAAAGTCCTGTGTGGGTTTTCTGAGCCCCAGTGCATGAGAAGATCCTGCTGGAGGGGGCAGCTGGCAGATCTCCTCTCTGCCCAGCTGCTCCCTGGAGATGGTTTGAAGATGACACCTTATGGATTGAGACTCAGCCTCCCTTCCCAAGGATTTTCTGTCCTGGGATCTGCACAACCACATCTGAGTTGAAGAAAGAGAAAGCTCCAGTCTCTTTTCCTATCTTTTTTGCTCTTCTTCCCTGGGCAGCTGCTCAAGGAGCAAGCTCCACTTAGCCATAGCCCCTTCAACAGTCATGACAGCCATGAGCTCTTCATGACCCAGCACATCACAGGGAGCCTGTGACAGCTTTTGAGCTTTTGTCTGCCAGCTGGAGGGTGGGCACAGCAATATCCTCATCTGCCTGTCAGTGTGACCCCCCCTCGTCCCCAGTTGCATAGATTTGGGTAATTTCTTGATCTACCTCAGCTCTGCTAGTGTTTCAAGCCCTAATGGAGGCTCAGGCAGTGCTGGGATGTTCTTGGAAGAATGGAAGAGAGTGGTGGTTCCTGGCGGTTGGCAGTCAGCTTCTCTGGCTGTGCAAACCCAGAGTTAGGGCTTTGACACCATGCTGCCTCACAGAGTGAGTGGAGACTGGGAAGGTGCTGGACCCCATTTCCTCTCTCAAATGCAGCTGAGGATAATCTATGCACAGCAGCCTTGGGCTCTTGCTCCCGATGTAGCAGCAGATGAAGCCCACTCTTCCCCCCTTGCCCAAAATACTGAAATAACAACACTAAGCATGCGATTTCAGAGGGAGCATCGTGTTTGGTAATGCTCTGTGTGGAAACAGCACCTGTTGGTCACAGCCCTTGAAACTCCCTCCCAGCAGTTGGATTACACTTGCCTCGAATTTAATACTTGAGAAGTTCCAAGTGGAAGGTGTTGCCATTTCTCCTCACCTGTCGTTGTGGCTGGTGCCAGACAGTGCCAAGTGACTTGGATGTGTAAGAAAAGACTGGATTTGTTTTCTTGAGCCTCCTGACCTTGGAGCACATTTCTCCATTTAGGCTGTCATGTGTTGTCCTTGTTCCTGAGCTCACCCTGCAAGGTGCTGGGTGCCTGCAGCTCCAAGCAAAGCCAGTGGCCACAAAGGCTGTGGGACAAAGTCTCTGCTTTCTGCTGCTGCTCTGCACAGAGCAGGGTGCTGGCAGTTCTGCCGAGGATGAACACACTCAATATTCAAGGAAGGGGCCAGGGGCTGTGGCTGTCTCTGCAGTAATTCTATTCCTTCTTTGCGATCATCAGGGTCATCGGAAAGACAGGAAGCATTTTTGGAAGGCGGCTGATGGGTCTCCAGGGGGCCAGTGTCAATCACGATTAGTTGTTTTGTACTTAATTATTTTCTGGGGCTTTGGCATCAGCACGGCGCTCAGCGGGCCCTCGCTCCCGGCTCCCTCTCAGCAGTGCTGATCCTGCTGTGGTGCATGGAAGGTGAAAGCAAACAAAAGCAGCCTCTCGACACGGGCTTGTAGGCATGAACACAGATGGTTCCTGAGCACGTGGCTCTGCCCAGAGTCTCAGGTGCTCATTTTGCTGGAGCTGAGTCTGTCCAGCAGCGTTCAGGTACAACTGATGGCATCACCCACTGAGCCCCAGTGCCATGGGGAGGTGCCTTCCCTGATGTGTTCTGCCTCATTCCTGCATCCTTTTATCTTCTGAAGAGCTCTGCCTTTTCCTGCCTGTCCCTACATCCCAAGAAGAGGCTCGGCACACAGCTACTGTTGTGCCTTCCTGCTGGTCTGCCTGCCCTGGCCCTTCTCGTGGTGGCTTGTGTGTGAGCTTCAGCAAGCATGGAGGAGCTGTGCCCCCAGCAGCACACTGATGTAGTGTTTAGGAGCAATAAATATGTATCTGAATGGGGGAAGAGAGGGTCAGGGAGCACCAAGAGGAGAGCAATGCTCAGGCGTCAGTGTCACACAGGGGCAATGCAGGAGGGGAGCCGGTCTTCACTGGAGGGAATGACAGTACCTGGGATGGCACAGGGCTGAACTACCTTGTGGGGGCGGCTCCCCACCAGACTCTTTGGCAGTGTGGGGTGAGTGGTTCCTGTTTCACCCATCCCCAGCTGGTCTCTTGGAGTTGGCTGCTTGACTTCCCTTCTTCATGGATGGCCCTAGCCTTTTGGGGCTCCTCAATACCTTCGTGTAGCTTCATCTCAGGCTATGTCTCTGTTTCCTAAATAAAATCTTCCTGAGTTCCATGTTCCTACTAAGTTAAGGTGCAGTGGGATACACTATCCTTGGAAGAGCAGGGCAGAGGAGGAGTTTCCACAGGGTGGCTGGCACCTCGCTGCATGCCAGAGGGAAAAGCTACACCGCATCGGAGTGCTCGTCTGATTCCTGGTGCAGGAACTGGACTTAAGAAGGTGGATGCAGGGAAGAGGCAGTGTCTCACAGGGAAACCAAGCAAGGTATGCAGGAGAGGATGGACAAGTTTGTGTAACAGCTGCTAGAAGCCTCTGCCTACAAGGTAAGAGCTGATCCCCTGCTTGCCCTTCCAATGGGGCTTTGGTTGCCTTCTTGGAGCTCCCTGCACTGCCTACCTGGCCTCCCTGGGCTGTGCTGGGACAGCTGGGTGTTCCGGCCATGTCCTCTGCCAGAGCTAAGCCCACATGGTCCCCAGGAGCAGCAGCAGCTCTGTCTGTCACCCTGCTCAGCCCTGACATCCATCCTGGCCAGGCCAAATGGCTGTGCCAGAGCCAGCCTTGTCCTGTGCAGAGGAGAGCGAGGCTGCTGAAACAGGCAAATGTGCCAGCTGAGGCTGCTCAAACATGATCAGAAGCGACAGAGCAGTGACAAAGTGCCTGGCTGAAAGGAAACAGGACTCGATTTGTTGTCACCCTTTGAGCGAGGGAGAAGAAGGCAGCTACAAGGGTGAGGACAGCAGTGCTTTCCCATGGTGGTGGCTTGGAGCAGTGTGTAGGTCAGCTTCATCCCTGTCTTCCCCTTCCTGAGCTGCTATTCCTCTCCTCAGGAGCTTCTTTGCTTTGTGGCATGGGGTTATGTGACAGCTTCTGAGCTGAAATGGCCCCTGGGGTGCCAGGGGAGGGGTGCTGTGCACGGCTTGGGGAGTCGGTGTCACTCCTGTCCTGGGTTTCAACAGGACGCAAAATGACTACGAATGACGTGAGCTGTCATGAAGCCTTGGTGGGAATGTGTCCATGTCACCTCAGGCCACCAATTTGGCCAAACTCGATTATTTCTTTTCTTGAGATCCTCACTAGAGATCTGGTAAACCCTTAGTTGGCTTCAAGGCTTGGGGGTTGCACACTCTCTTCTATCTCCCACAGCTCTTCATCTTCCCAGAGGCTCTCCACCGACCCACTGCCCTGCCAAGGTCCTGTCAGGTGGGACAGCACCTCCCACCTTTCTGCTGCCCATTCAGTGGTTGCCGTCCCCTTCAGCGAGCGCCTTGCCACAGCGTGCAGAACATCCTTTTTAACTTAGAGTAAATGTAGTTTCCGTGTTGAGGTGCTCCCTGATGCTGCAGCGAAGGCGGCACATGTCAGCGGGCAGCCGTTCTCTTCTCTGCGTGAGGAGTCACCAGGCATTGCTGGGGTGCCTGCCCAGGGCTCGGCTTGTGTCAGCTGCCAAAGGGTTTGCACGCTATGGCCAAGGTGAGAGGGTGGAGGCTCAGGCTCCTTTCCAGGTGGGATGAAGCCAATGTGCCATCACGGTGGGATGAAGCTGTGGGTGTGCTGTGTCTGCGGATCTTTTCTGGCTACTCCTCATCCCGCTGCCACTGCTCAGTCCTCTCCGAACAGCCGTCACTCAGCCGGCAGGACCGTGGGATGATGCTGCTCAGAAGGCAGAGGACTGCCATTTACAAGCAGTTCTGCTGGCAGCTACCCAGACTGGAAAGAAAAACAGCACAAAAAGGGATTTCAGGATGTTTGGAAGGCAAGTTCCCTCCTTGGTGGGTCTCCTCCAGGAGATCAGTGGCTGCCACACAGCTGGAGGAGAAGGAGCAGCCCAGCCCTGGGTATCCTGAGGAATGCTAGAAATGCCTGTGGGAGCCTGAGACAGCCTTTTGTTTGAAACTGAGGATGGAGCTGCACCAGCAGGAAACAGTGTGGAGTAGAGGGCTCTCCTCTCCCACCTGGAAGCCTCTCCATGATCATCACCATCCTCTTTGCCACTTCCCAGCCCTGTTGGTGGCAAGTTGCAGCCCTCCACCAGTGCTGCTGCCTGGGCAGGGTTTCCCTCCTGGGTATGGAGCATGATCTTCAGCAAGGTCATCCAGCCTGGCATGGATGGAGGTGTCAAGAAGCAACAGAGCCTGGCACACACTTCCCACTGGTGCGAGGCAGGGAGGGAGAAGATGGAGCAGGGAGGGCTGTGATGGAGGAGCCTGCCCAATGTTTGCTGCCATGTCATAATTAACAATGTGATGTCATAATTAACCACGTGAATCTGTGATGTCATAATTAACGATTAACATTTTTTAGGAGGGTTTTGTCTCCTGGCAGGTTGCTCTGGCAACAGTGCTGAGCTGCTGATCTCAATCTGACACTTTCCTCTCCTTGTCGACTCCTTAATTGTGTTGTCGATGGAGCTAATGAGGCAGGGATCCAGGGAGGGGGCTCAGGGGTCCACCCCCAAGAGAGGCTCGGTCACCAGAGGGGGTGTGGGCTGGCAGTCAGGTGATGTGGAGAAGCACCAAGCGGTCTGGGAAGGCTCCCCCTGTCCTCTGGCACCCCAAATCCTGTCTGCTGCTGCCCTGCCTGCTTTCACACTGCTGCCAGAGCTGCAGGGGAGCCACGGAGGGAGTGAGAACAGGTTATCAGGTGCTGAAGGATGATCTGGCATGAATCTGGACATATACCTGCCTCTGACAGTGGCACATCTGAGGATCTGCCCATGTTGCCGCCATACCCTTGGGTGTTCAAACACTGTTGCAGCTCCCCATCACACTCACAGCACAATGTCCTGCTCCTCGCCCTGTTCCTGATGCCCTGTCAGGGATGGAGTTGTCCCCCAGCTCCCAGGCTATGCATTCCTCCTAAGGAAGGGCTTGCCAAGTCCTTGGTGTGTGCATGGAGAGCAGCCTTGGTGCCAGGGCATGGCCAGGAGATCAGGGCACAGGTGGAAGCTGGTGGTTGTTTGTACTGACTTGGGGTGTGCCCTGATTTCAGGGAGCTGCTTGGGTCCAGCTTCTTGTCTTAGCCCAGTCGTATCTCAAAGGCACAGGAGGTGATAAGAAGTAGGAACTGTTCTCTGCTGCGGCCTGACATTTCTGAGGTTTCTGGTGCCTTTGAAGGTTATGGCACTCCATCCCCCTCACCTCCTTCCCACAGCATTCACTCCCTCCCCTTCTCTTTCCATCCCAGGGGTCGACACCGTGAGTGAGGCGAGCTCCATTAGCATGGAGGCCACAACTGACAGCAGAGACACCTCGGTGGCCACCTCCATCCTGCTGCCCTTCCCAGCCAGCCGTGGCCGGGAGGAGGCGGACAACCGCAGCGAGCACAGCTACAGCGAGTCGGGAGCCAGTGGCTCTTCCTTTGAGGAGCTGGACCTGGAGGTCACTGGGGATGGGGAGGGAGCTCCAGGCCTGCTGCCTGATGTGGGCTATGCAGGCAACCAGGAGGTCACAGACAAGTGGACCAAGGAGCCCATTGCTGCTGAGAGAGGAGAGGAGTGAAGCAGAGACCTGGCTGCCTCACCTTCTGCCAGGGTCTGAGTTACTGGGAACCAGTCGCCTTTCCCACCTCCTTTCTCTCCAGCCAAGAGATTTCGGTTGCTGATTCCCCCCAGGACCTGCTCTCCCTCTTTGCAGAAAGGGTGTTTGACTGTTTTGGGGGTGCTGGGAGGTGGGGGGTTTTTCTGTTGTGCTCAGCGGTGCCGGGGAGGTGCAGGCTGGGGGAACAACGAATTGCGTTTGCTGTTTGTGTGTGTCTGGGTGCGTCGCAAACTCCTCACAGGTGTCTCGGGGATGGTGGTGGGTGGTAGAGGTGTCCCCCGTCGTCTTTGCTGGTGCCCTTCTCACCCACATCTTCTTTCTGCCACACCACCACATTTTCTAGCACCAAAGAGCCGTGAGTTGGGTCGGTTGGGTTTGTTGCCCTCTTCTCTTCCCCTTGCTGAACAATGGAAACATCCCATGTAAACGTGGTCCTCCTGGCACTGCCACGGGCGCTTTGGGGTCCGTAATAAAGTGGATGCTTTTCCTCACTGGTGGCTGGTGTGCTGCTGATTGCCTCTTGGCTGATTGCGCCGTCCTGCCCCGTGGTGGAGAGTGGGCTGTGGGTGGAGGCTGCTTGTTGGCTGCCCTGTGCCCCCTGACTGAGTCAGGGAACTGCCCAGGCGTTCTGCATCCCTGCTGCTCACACTTGCTCCCTGCCTGGGCAGCCCTGTGGGGCCATGAACAGCGTCCTCAGCTTCTGCAAACTGAGGGGGGAGCAGGGAAGGGTCCCAATCATTGTCCCAAGCTGAGTTGAGCTGGAAGGAAGTGGCACCCCTGCTCCTCATGGGAACATGCAGAGAGTAACACCAGTAAAGCCAGGTCCCTGTGCTGCTGCTGGGCCTCCTCCTGTGGCAGGGGACATCAGACTGCCTGTGCTTTGCCTTTCTGACATCCAATCTGCCCGGTCCTGCCACTCTGGAGTGCAGGCAGAGAAGGCTGCCCCCAGCTTGGGACAAGGAAGCAGCCTGGACATCACTGCCATAGTGTTCCAGGGCAATGCCAGGTGCCAGAGTACTTTACTGAGTGCCCTTGGTGCCTCCAGCAGCCCAGGGATTGTATCCTGGTGGTCAGACATGGCAGCCCAGAAACCAGGACTTGGAGTGGGGTTGCAAGGGCCAGGGGATGCCTGGCTGTCACTCCATGGTGGGAATGTGTCCTCCCTGGCTTGAAAAGGTCATGAGTAGTCCTCAGTCAGTGATTGACATGAGATTGTTCATAAATATTTTGTGCACTGAGTGATAAAATATTAAACTCCTCCAGCCCACATGGAAAAATATTGCTCTTCCTGGTGTTTATCTTTGTTGCTGCTTATTACAAAACTGCCAGGCCCCCTGAAATATTTATGCCTGGCTGAGGCTCTGGGGGGGTTGGAGCCAGGCAGCATATCCCCACGCTGCTGGTCCCCTAACCCCGCTGAAGATGGGGGCCAAAGAGGCGTTGCCATCATCCTCCCGACACCGGCAGTGCTGAAGCAGCAGCCAGAACAATGCAGCCAGTGCCGAGGTGTGTGTGATCTTTGTGCCAGGTGTCATCTGCTGGGGGGCAAGCAGGACCATGGCAGTGCCAGCGTCTCTTGGCACAGCACATCTCCCCAGCTCTCTCTCCCTCCCAGCCTGCAGGGGAAGCTCCCCAAGCCCAGGCACACTCCTCTCCCTGATGTCCTGCTCCGTCTGTGCTAACAGTCTTGAAGGGAGACAGGCTGGTGGAGTCTGGGGTCCTGCTGCCATGGGACTCCTGCCATGTAAGTTCTGGGTTATCCTCTCCAAACCAGGATTTCTGGGAGGAGGGAGTCCAGCAGCACTGCAGTGCCCTGACCCGCAGCCTGCAAGAGCAGGAGCTGCCAGGAGGGCAGCTGGGACAGGGTCAGTGAGGTGGTTACTCAGGGTGATGCCCCAGAAACACTCCTGTCCCCTTTCTTGTCCCCGAGTCACAGAGCTCTCCAGGATAGCTGGGCTGCCCACACAGGGACGGTGGTGATGCAGCACATCAGGATCCTGGGCAGCTGAATGGCTCTAGGAAGAGTTTGGGCAAGTGGTGGAGATCTGGAATGCTAAACCTTGCCAGTGCCTCTGTCTTCAGATGGCCAAAGCCTTGTCCAGCTTGGTGCTTGGACTAACAGTGAGTTCTGGGGGCTTTGTGGAGTACAGGGAGGCAGTGGGGTGATGTTGGGTCCCCGGGACTCCTCCCAAGGGCTTGGGGAGCATGGGGCAGGCCAGGCAAGGGGGGAACACTCCTAGGGCACCAGCTTGTGGCTGTGGAGCTTGAGCTGGTGCTGGAACCCCTCTTATGGGCTGGGAGTGAGCTGGGGGTTTCAAGGCCAGGGAAGCAGGCATTGAGCTGTGTCCTGCCAGGTCTGCCAGGGTACAGAGCAGGTCCTGCCTGCTCTGGCCATGTCCTGCCTCTACGCAGCTTGGATCTGGCCATTCCTTGCCTACATCTAGCCATGCCTTGCCTGTGTCCTGCCAGGATCTGGCTGCGCCCTGCCTTCTCTAGCCATGTCCTGCTTGTATGCTGCCTGTGCTCTGGCTCAGTCTGGCCATCCCTTCCCTGGATCTGGCTCTGCCTTGCCTGTGTTCTGCCTTCTCTTGCCATGCCCTGCCCGTTCCTGTCTTCCCTGCCCGTGTCCTGCCCGAACCCGGCCATCTGCCCCTGGCTTTGCCCCAGCCCCACCGGTGCCCTGCCCGGTGTCGGAGCGAGCGGAGAGCAAGCGGGNGGCGGGGCTCGGCAAGCGGTGCGCGGTGCCAGGGCTGGCGGAGCAGCGGGACGGGAGTGGAGCCCGGACACCGGCTCCGGCTCCGGAGGGTCGGGGGTGCGGGCGGTCTGGGCGGCACCGGGGCCGCTCCCGCCGCTCCCCGCCGCCCGGCACAGGACGCGACGCTCAGGGAGAAGGGCTTGGGGGGTCCCCGTTGTCGCGGTGCCCCGGCAGCGCCGAGCCCCGCCATGGGCGCCCAGCGGGACACGCCGCCGCAGCCTCGATCCGAGGCTGCCCGCCGGCACCGGAGTAGGAAAGCGGCGTGACCGCCCGGCACGGCGGGGACGGACCCCCCGCCCCGCTGTCCCCCCGGGTCTCCGCTCCCGGTGTCCGGGCCGGGGGCAGCAGTGGCGTTGCGGGCAGCTGTGTTTGTGCCGCGGCAGCCGGACCTCGGGGCGCGTTTGGGACGGGATGTAGGTCGCCCGTGGTGGCGGGGGGCGCCGGGGGAACACCCCGAGACGGCGCCTCGGCCCCGCGGGGCACCAGGGCTGGCAGCCCGTGGGGCAAGGGGGCGGTGGGGAGGTCCTAGTAGAGCTCAGCGGCGGTGGGACCTCTGGGACCCGCGAGGGAGGTGCCATTCCCCCTGCGCCCCTGCAGCACTGCCGCTCTCGCAAACGCCCCAGGTCTCACACAGCCCCAGGGGTGCTGGGCTCGGAGGGGTCAGGGCTCCTGGCAGAGGGTGGGAAGCGCTCAGGACACGGAGGAGTCACGGCCCCTTCTCACCCACCTCCCACTCGTGATGCGCTCGGAAGAGGAGGCTGCCCGCAGCCGGCAGAAGCTTCCGGCTGCCCTGTGGCCGTCGGGATGGACTTGGCTCTGCCCTGCCTGGTGCTTCACCTCCCCAGATGTTCTGCAGAGGTTCCCGCGGGCTGTCCCCTCTGGCACTACGCCAGGCCAGCTGAGCAGCTGCGGGAATGGCGGCAGCCCTGCTCTCGTGTCCATCGGGTTGGGTGATGGTTTGTCCTTCAGAGGAGGTTGGCCTGAAGGTGCCTTTCAGGTGGTAGGTTCTGCCAGCTGCCCCAGAAGAGCTGGACCACAAGGACCCAAGTTTCAGGTGTTGCTAGACCCCTGTGTCAGGCTCAGCCTGCCACCCATGGGGTCCCATCAACAATCCATGTGCCTGTGCCCTTGTTTCCCGCTTTAGAAAACCCCGGGTCCCTTAAAAACATTTGCTGCTTGAAATAAGGCAGGAACTCTTCCTTGCCTCTTCCCCAAACTCATTCAAATTATGGGGTCAGGTAGTAGATGTCCTGAGATGGCTGGGGACTCATCACCAGCAGGCAGCACCCAGGGACAGGCATTTTGGGGCATGAAGGAGGAGGTCTGCATGTGTCTCACCACCCCACCTCATTATGCCCTGTGTCATACTGCTGCCCACATCCCCCTGAGCATCACCGCCAGCTCCAGGTGCTTGCCAGGGGGCTCCTCCAGCACAGCCACTGGCTGTGCAGGAGCAACATGGGGGCATCAAGGAGTGCTCTGTTCCTGCTTCGGGAGAGTGGATTCAGTAGTGGCTGTGGGGAACTGCAGGGGGGCCAGCATTCTCCAGCAGCACCCTCCCACCCCGTGTGCCCCCATGAGCTCTGCTCGGCTGCAGGCAAGCCCTGGGTCCCACCACGGCACCAGCAGCTTCCCATGCCAGAGCAGCCTGAGGCTTCTGGGCTGCCAAGGGGTCTTCTTCTCCTATGGCCCCTGAAACACCAGCCCTTTGGGATTTCAGCAGTCAGCTTCAAATGGGAAACAAATCTCTCCTGTGATTTGGGCAAAGACAACGGAGCTCCGAGGGGACTGCATCTCCTGCCAAAACAAGGCCTGCCTGCTGCAAAAGCCTTTGATTCCCCCGCGCCTCCATGCTTTCTGCAGAGGGAGTCAGCAAACCTGGCTCTTACTTTTACTGAAATCTCTGAATTTAGTATACAGGGAAGGAAGGGGCGGTGGTGAGAGAACAGACTCTGAAGCACCGTGGCTGCCAGAGCCCTGTGCGTCGCTGCTGGAGGATGAAGCCAGTGGCGAGTCCCTGCTCCAGCCTTGGTACCACAGGCAATCCTGGGGGCAGAGGTGGGGTGGGTGGGCTCCCTGGCTGTGGGATGGGGATTAAAATACTGTGGGTGCTGGGTGCTGCAGGCACGGTGGGCTCATGGCCGGCTGCTTTTGGCAGCACTCTTGGCTAGAAGTTGGGAGCTGTCGGCACCCCTGATGCTGCTGCGTGGGTCGAGGGCTCAGCTTGGAGCTGGCTCTGGCTCTACCCACCCAGCCTGGGCTCCTTGTGCCAGGTGACATCCCTGTCTCTTTCCCCCTCCTTGATATTTTAGGGCTGGCAAGCTGCCCCCTGGCAGGCTGCTCTGCCCAGTGCTGCCAGAGGGGCCAGCTCTGTGCCCATTCCCATGCCACTGCATCCCTGGGAGTACTGTGGGGAGACTGGTACCTATGCCCCTCCTTGGCCCCTGGGATCTCTGTCACTTGAGTGTGTGCTGCGGGTCCTGTGACACTGTGAGATCTATTGCATCTGTTCATCTCACCCTTTTGAGGGGGCTCCTTCCTAAGGGCGCCCCACATTGGGGGCACAGGCAGGCTCGTGCCCTTGCCTGCCTGTGCAGCACTGACTCTGCCCCTGGGGACGGTCCCTGTCTTGCCTTGCAGCTCGTAGACCCAGTGGCTTTTCTCTTGCTTTTCCAGGTGTCAAAGACTCTGTCAGGCTGGTACAACCCCTCCCTCACTGACACCACGCTGCACTGCCCCCCACCACCCAATGCCTGGGGACTGCTTTCCCTTGCCTTGAAGGGTGGCAGCAGGTGACACGGGGTGGCACAGGTCCCCTGGTGGTGCCAGCACACCCCATGGCAGTCCCCTTGGCCGCCTGGCTGTGGCTGATGCACCTGGCCACCTGCCTGGGTGCAGGGCACGGCATGGCTGGCAAGAAGGAGATCAGCATCGATGGGGATCTGGTGATTGGAGGCCTCTTCCCTGTCCATGAGAAAGGAGTAGGGAGCGAAGACTGCGGCAAGATCAATGAACACCGGGGCATCCAGCGCCTGGAGGCCATGCTCTTCGCCCTGGATGAGATCAACAAGGACAGGAACATCCTGCCGGGAGTGAAGCTGGGTGCCCACATCCTTGACACCTGCTCCAAGGACACCTACGCCCTTGAGCAGTCCCTGGACTTTGTTCGTGCCTCCCTCACCAGGGTGGACGGCTCTGAGCACATCTGCCCCGACGGCTCCTATGCTGTCCATGATGACGTGCCCACTGCCATCACCGGTGTCATCGGGGGCTCCTACAGTGACGTTTCCATCCAGGTATTCTCCAGGAAACCCAGCTGTGGGAAACCCCCCTCCTGCCATAAGCTACAGGAGACAAGCTTGTGGATCTGTCCCACAAGGGGACAGGTGGTTATTCCTGCCTCAGTGGTGCGTGGTACATGGCACAGCTCCCCAGCCCAGGATGATCTTGTTGCTCATGTCCATGCTGTGGCAGGAGAGCAGCACTGTCCCCTCTGCCTCCTAAAACCCAGCCTGAGAGATGCAGCCAGCTGCAAGGGACATGCACATCTGAGGGGCTCAGCCATAGGGCTGCCAGGACAGGGCAGGTTGGGTACAGGATGCCACTGCCCCCACCTCCCCCATCATCCCATGGGAACAGGCACCTCAAGCCTTGGATAGGGCTGTCACACTGGATGGGGTGCAGCTCAGTCCCCTTAAAACCACAGCTCTGTGGACCCAGGGGCTGGCTTTGGCAAGGAGAAGAGCATCCCCTGAGGATGCAGGCACCCAGAAGGCCCAACTGAGTCCCGGGAGCTACCACTGAACCACATGGCCTCTGAGATCTAATGAATCTCCAGCATGTGTCAGACCATATCTCCTGGTCCCCAGGGTCCCTGCATCCTCCAGCCATGAAGGCAGAATCCCGGTCCAGCCCACCTGGGTGTATGTCCCTTCCCTTGCTGGGAACCCAGTGTGTCCCACACAAGGGGCACCATCCCAACCCTGGACAGGCAGGTAGCAGCAGGGACAGAATGTGGGCCAGCTGGGGAACACAGGCGGTATAGCGGGGGCATGGTCAGCTGGCAGCTCCCATGTGTGGTTAGGACAGACAGCCGCCTTGCTGCGCTCGGGGACCTTCTTGCCGTTAGGGGACTTTTTTGTCGAGATCATTTGTCCACGTTAATTAAGCCGTGTCTCTTGCCTGGGGAGCAGTGAGATGTGGGCAGGCTTGGCAGCCCCGCCAGCACACCCGAGCCCCGCTTGCTGCCCCCAGAGCCTGGATTTTAACAGCCTCATTAGTGGGGTTTTTTTCCCCTTTGAAGCTAACGAGGACTTCTGCCAAGAGCTGGAAGATGCCAGTCCTGCTGCAGCTCCCAATGTGGGATGCACAGGCGCCAGTCCCCTGACCCAGCTCTGCAGCATCCCCTAGCCTGGAGGGGGGGGGCTCTGCCCTGTCTCCCAGCCCCCAGAACCCTTCCCACCCTATGCTGTGGGTGGGGCTGCCAGGCATCCTGGTTTGCTCTTTGCCTACACACATATCCTGCACGTCACCCACAACAGAGTTTCTGCTTTTGCCACAGGTCCATTTGTCCCCTCCCCAGCCCTGAATTTCAGAGGGGAGTGTTTGAAATACTAGAAGAAAAAAAAAAAAAAAAGAGAAATGAGCATGTCTGAGGGCTCAGGCACTCTGTGAATGTGCCATCCATTCTTCTTCTCTGGTCCCTCCACAGACCATGATGCTTTGGGTCAGTGTGGGTTGCTCATCAGCCCCACAGTCATGCTTGGGAGCACCATGCACCACTAGGTGTTGGGCAGGGGTCCTCCAATGGGAACGTCCCTTGCTGGGCCACATCTTCAGGCACTCACCTCTCCTCCTTCATGCAGGTGGCCAACCTGCTGAGGCTCTTCCAGATCCCACAGATCAGCTATGCCTCCACCAGTGCCAAGCTCAGTGACAAGTCCCGCTACGACTACTTCGCCCGCACTGTCCCGCCAGACTTCTACCAAGCTAAAGCCATGGCAGAGATCCTCCGTTTCTTCAACTGGACCTACGTCTCCACTGTGGCCTCAGAGGGTGACTATGGGGAGACGGGGATTGAGGCCTTTGAGCAAGAAGCCCGCATGCGCAACATCTGCATTGCTACCTCGGAGAAGGTGGGGCGCTCCATGAACAAGAAGACCTATGATGGGGTGGTCCGGGCTCTGCTGCAGAAACCCAATGCCAGAGTGGTTGTGCTCTTCACCCGAAGTGAAGATGCCCGGGAGCTGCTGGCGGCTGCCCAGAGAGCCAATGTGTCCTTCATGTGGGTGGCCAGTGATGGGTGGGGAGCCCTGGAGAGCGTGGTGGCCGGGAGTGAAGCAGTGGCAGAGGGAGCCATCACCATCGAGTTGGCAGCTTACCCCATTAAGGAGTTTGTTGACTACTTCCTTAACCTCCACCCCTACAATAACAGTCGAAATCCCTGGTTTCGGGAGTTCTGGGAGCAGAAGTTTAGGTGCAGCTTCCACACGCAGGACTGTAGCCGATATTCCCTCAAGACAGGCAAGTTTGAGCCAGAGTCCAAGATCACATTTGTGGTCAATGCAGTCTACGCTATGGCCCGCTCTCTCCACAACATGCACCGGGCACTGTGCCCTGATGACTCCAAGCTCTGTGATGCCATGAAGCCCGTCAATGGCAAGAAGTTCTACAAGGACTTTATTCTCAATGTTAATTTTGATGGTGAGTCCAAGGTGGAGATGGGGTTTGGCTGCCAAACTGGAAAGAGATGGGTGGAGGCACAGGAAAAAAGGAGACCCAAATTTGACCCCAAACCCTCCAATTCCTCCAGTCTGCCCATGACCAGGGACCTGTGTTCTGTGAGCTTTGGTTGTCCCAGGGTGCCAACAGCCCACCATCATCCTTGGGCCTTCTGTCCCCACTGGAGATATGTGTGGAGATGCTCTGACCAGTTCCATCCTGCTACAGCTGGGTGAGACCAGCCCCACAAGGGATCCTTCCTTGGAGCATTCACTTGCAAGTATTGTGATTTATTCACATTGCAGGGATTAAACTGAAGGGATACCCCTGATTAGGGACTCACATATCTTGGGGTGAATTAGAAATGTGTCCTCTATGACTGGGGCTCAACCTGGCTATTCAGGTGTCACTGAGCACCATGTAGGCTGCACAATCCCTCTCTTTGCCTCTGCAGAGCTGGCTGGGGCTGACAGGCTCTCAGGCAGGTGGGGAGGCAGTTCTCCAACTTTGCTTTCCTACTCCTAATGTGTGCACAGGCAGCAAGGGTAGAGTGAAGACAAGAGAGAGATTGGACATTTCCTGTGGCCATGGCGGGATGTGACCCTTTAAATGAGCCCTGCCTCCAGGCTGGGAGCAAGTGGTCTCCTGCCCCAAGGTAGTGACAGTCTTCCCTTGTCCTTTCTCCAGCTCCGTTCAGGCCAGCAGACACTGAGAGCGTTGTTCGATTTGACCGCTATGGCGATGGGATCGGGCGCTACAACATCTTCAACTATCACCACGTGGATGGGCGGTATCGGTACCAGAAAGTGGGCTACTGGGCAGAGGGGCTCATCCTCGACACCAGCCTCATCCCGTGGGCTGAGATCTCCATCCCGGTGTCCCAGTGCAGCGACCCCTGCAAGAAGAATGAGATCAAGAGCATGCAGCCTGGAGACATTTGCTGCTGGATCTGCATCCCCTGCCAACCCTACGAGTACTTGCTTGACGAGTTCACTTGCATGGACTGTGGTCTTGGTTACTGGCCCAATGAGACTCTGAATGGCTGCTACGAGCTGCCCCAAGAGTACATCCGCTGGAAAGATGTCTGGGCCATTGGTCCCGTCACTGTCTCTTGTCTGGGCTTTATCTCCACTCTGTTTGTTATTGGAGTCTTCGTGAAGAATAACGACACCCCCATTGTGAAGGCGTCTGGCCGGGAGCTGTGTTACATTCTCCTGACTGGGGTCCTCATGTGCTACAGTATGACTTTCATCTTCATTGCGAAACCTTCCACTGAGGTGTGCACGCTCCGCCGCCTGGGGCTGGGCACATCCTTCGCCGTCTGCTACTCGGCCCTCTTGACCAAAACAAATCGCATTGCCAGAATCTTCAGTGGGGTGAAGGAGGGGGTCCAGCGCCCCCGGTTCATAAGCCCCACATCACAGGTGGTCATCTGCATGGCCCTCATCTCTTGCCAGCTCATCATTGTCATCATCTGGCTGCTGGTGGAGACCCCCGGCACAGGCAAGGAGACTGAACCTGACAAGAGGTACATTGTCACTCTCAAGTGCAACAACCGTGACTCCAACATGCTCATTTCACTCACCTACAATGTCCTCTTGATTGTCCTCTGCACGGTCTATGCCTTCAAGACACGGAAATGCCCTGAAAACTTCAATGAGGCCAAGTTCATTGGGTTCACAATGTACACGACCTGCATCATCTGGCTGGCCTTCCTGCCCATCTTCTACGTGACCTCCAGCGACTACCGTGTAAGAGCCTGAGCTTTGCAGGGTTTCTAATAGGGTTTGATCTAAGCGGTCCTGGAGCTTTGGCCCCCGTGTGGTTTGTGATTAGGAGATTCGGGGGCCTGGGAAAGGGTCTTCATCCACACACCTCTGCACTGATGGTCACCTCTGCAATGGGGCATTTGGAACCAAGGGAAAGATCCTGAAGGTCTATGGCTCAGGGGGTAATGAGTCTTGGAGAGAGGACCCCCTTGCTTCTCCCTTGCTAGGGTAAGGGTGGGAACCCAGGTCCTGCACAAAAGCAGCATGTTGGCAGGGCTGGGGATGCTGCTCAGTGTGCACCTGCTTTGCAGGGCTGACATGTCCCCATTCTCTGCCCGTGGGTCTAACGGAGGGATGTGGTGTGGCGTGGGGTGGGATGTCCCTGCAGGGTGGAGTCAGTGCCCCGTGGGGCTGGCCAGTGTCACAGTGAGGGCTTTATTCTGCCCTGTTTGGAGCATAGGGTGAATGAGTGGAGCAGCTGATGCACCCCCCTGTCTCCAGGTCCAGACCACCACCATGTGCATCTCGGTGAGCCTCAGTGGCACCGTGGTCCTCGGCTGCCTCTTCACGCCCAAGCTCCACATCATACTCTTCCAGCCGCAGAAGAACGTGGCCAGTCACCGTGTGGGCACTGCTCGGTTCAGCGTAGCAGCCGCCAGCTCCAGCCAATCCCATGGTGAGCACAGTGGGGCTGGGTAAGGCCTGGGGAGCAGCATCCCCTTATTGGTGGTGGGGTGCGTGGGAGTACCCCAGTATGGGCTCCTGAAAGAAAGTGGGGGGTGGGCTAGGGCATGATGGGAAATGGGGAGGATAGAGGATGCTGTGCCCCCAGTGACTCTTCCCTGTCTCCTGTCCTAATGCCTCATGTCCCATGACAGCACAGCTGCCAGAGGGGTACTGTTCCTGGGGGCTTGTCATTGCTCTGAGGGAACATGGCTAGCCCCAGCAACTTCCACCCCAGACCCAGGGGGATATGGCCAGCCTGGGCACCCTCTACCGCAGCCGAGGGGATTTAGCTGCCTCCAGGTGCCTGTCACCGTCCCAGGAACCCTTCACTCCCCTCCCAGGGGATATGGCCACCCTGGGCACCTTGCATCATCTTGGGGGGGAAATGGCCACCCTGGGCATTCTGTGGGGTGCTGCTGCCAGACCCCAACACACACTTGACTGCCGCCTTCCTGGCCAGGCTCAGCCTCACCGTATGTGCCCACGGTGTGCAATGGTCGCGAGGTGGTGGACTCCACGACGTCATCCTTGTGAAGGACGAGGGGGCAAGGCCACGGTGCTGCCACATGGCACCCCTGCTGCCTTCCCAGGGAGAGCAGTGTCTGCAGCACGACCCCATTGGGTACCTCATGCAGCCAGGAGGCTCAGCCCCTGCCCCAGCACGAGCTACACATCCCATGTGTCAGGTCATGGTATGTGTTCCCTTCCTTTCCACTGAGCCACATTACATGTACCTTGTCCTCCACACCTTGCACTGAGCCATGGTGAACATCCCCAAACCCTGCACTGAGCCATGGTGAACATTCCCAATCCCTGCAATGAGCCATGGTGCATGTCCCTCTGCATCACGTGCACTGAGCCACTGTGCACCCTCACCCCCCTGCACTGAGCCATGGTGAATGTTCCCCCGTCCCTTGCACTGAGCCGTAGCGCACATTGCACGGACCTCACACTGAGCTGTGGTGTGTGTCCCCCATTCCCTGCACTGACTGTGGCACAAATACCCTCTCCTTGTCACTTGCACTGAGCCCTGGTGCAGATCCTCCTGGCCTGCACCCAGTTCCGGGGCACAACCCCTGCCCCTCGCCCCAGCCCTGGTGCACGTGACTCCCTCTTGCTAAGCCATGTTCCAACTCCTGCTCTTCTTGTGCCAATCCACGCCGCACCTCCTCCTCCCTCCACACCGAGCCCCATGCTGGCACACACTGCCCTCTCCTCATTGCCTGCCGCACTTTCCCGGTGCAGGGCCTTCCCTGTCAGCCCCTGTGTCAAGCCGTGCCCTACATCACCCTTTTCCCAGCGCTTTGCAGTTTCACCTTTCCTCCTGGTTTTGGTCCCAGCAGAGCTGCTGAGCGTGACCGGGCTGGGACCAAGCCCCCATCACTCCCCTCACTGTGTGTGGCGCTTCTCCCCTCTTTGTGGGAGATGGGGCAGGAGTGGGAGTGGATCAATTCCCACTGGTCCCCAGCCCCTGCAGATCCCAGGGGGGCTGTTGGAGGCTCAGGGCGAGTAATGGGATCCAGGTATTTGAGCCCAACCAAGTTTTTAAGAGTAGATTTTTTCTGTGACCAAGAGTGTGATTTTTTTTTTGTAATTTATGTAAATAAAGTGGTTTTGGTGGTTTTTTTTTACAAAATGGACTGTTCCAGAGCTCAGGTCCAGCCGAACCTGAGGGAAGGGGACAGACCCTCGCAGAGGGCAGTCACGTCACAACATGGGGGCCAGCAATGTGACACCCCCCACTCACATCCTGCATGGATGTGGGGTGCAGCTCCAGGGAAAGAAGGACTTGCTTCAGCAGCTCCAAGGTCGGAGAGCTAGGAGCTGCCAGGGGAGTCGGGGTCAGAGGCTGTGACCCTCTGCTTCAGGGGGATGATGCAAATGCTGTTTTTGGCTTCTTTGACTCTCCACCACCGTCCAAGCCTGTGGATGAGAGAGATGGGGGTCACCCTCCAACAAGCACCACAGGAGAAGGGGCTGCACCCCTAGGCAGCGCCAGGGAAGGGGGTCAGTACCGGTGCTCCTGCCCAATGCCAGCCACCAGGAAGTCACCGGATGCTGAGAACTTGACGCTGTTGACAAAACCCACCTGGAGAGGACAGGGCAGGGTGAGAGGATCCCACAGCCTCCTCCTGCTGCCCAGGGAGCAGAGCCCCCACAGCGAGACCCTTCAGCCCAGCTCCAGCATTCCCAACCTGCCTATCCATACCAAGGGGATATCCCAGAGGTGCTCCAGCTTCCGAAACCCCTCACCACACTTCCAGAGCTTCACGCTGCCACTGTGAGAGCCTGGGATAGAGAGAGGAGGCTGTTATGCACCTGGACCCAGGGACAGGAGCAGGACACACCTCTCCCACACCTCCAAAGCAGCTGCCACACACCTGTTGCCAGGAGGTCACTGTTGCGCAGGGCGGCCACCGCAGAGATCCAGTATGGCTGCTCCAGGCCCTGGGCATCCTGCACGCCATGAGCCTGCCGAGCCAGCGCCAGTGGCTTCTTCTTCGTCAGCCCCCACAGGGCTAAAGACCTGCCAGGAATTGGAGGGGTTAGGGAGCTGAGGGGGCACCCTGCCCACCCCAGGCACTGTCCCAGCCTGTGCTCACCCATCATCAGCACCAGACACCATGTGCTCCTCGTTGATGAGCTGGATACAGTCGATGGAGCCCCTGTGAAGAGAAGGGGCAACTGCCAGCAGTTACAAATGTGCTTTGGGATCCTGTTTAGGAAACAAGGACTCACCAGGGCATCAGCATCCCCAGGGTGCTCCCTGTGATGCTTGGCACCCACACATGGCTGCCCCAGCTGGACATGCCTGCCCACAGCCAACTCTCCCACCCCAGACCTACTGGTGCCCAGAAAACACAAGCTGCGTCTCCTCGGGGATCTTCCAGAGCCGCACGGTGCCATCCCGTCCTCCCGCTGTCACACAGCATTCCCGGCTCAGGCTGTCCAGCCCCGTGATGACATCCTGGTGCCCAAACCTGGAGAAGATGGCAAAGGGATGCAGCAAGCATGGCCTTTTGCCCCCTCGCCTCACTTCCCCCGGGACTGCCAGCACACCCTTTAGCAGGGTCATCACCCCCAGTCTTACAGGGTCTCCATGTACGCATTCTCTGCCACATTCCAGACCTTGACACAGCGGTCATGGGAAGCGCTGTACAGCTGGTGTGTCCCCTTCCGGAAGGACAGGCCCTGTGGACAGATGGATGGACATGACTCAGCAGTGAGGGAGGGACAGCAGGGAGGATGTGGCAGCTCAGCCCCACATACATCACATCCCCCAACTCACTGAGACAGCATCACGGTGCCCTGTGAAGATGTGCAGGCGCTTGCAGGTGGCTGTGTCCCAGATCATGATCAGCTTGTTCCTGTCTCCTGTGGCCTGGCAGACAGCAGGGGATGCCCAAGACCTGCCCCTTGGAGACCCACAGCCCACCCCAGCTTCCATTCCCACCCCATGCATTTTGGGGGGCTCCCAGGGACCCATTCTTAAATCTGTAGGGGGTAGGGACTGGTTTAACCCGGCAAGGCACATCTGGGCATGAGACACTACCCCCAGGACCCCGGGAGGAGACATGGTCCCCATGGACACATCACCATACCAGGTACTTGCCGTCAGATGAGATGGCCATGCAGAGGACTTGGGACGCGTGCCCCATGTGCCGCTCCTCCGTGCCCTTCCTCCCCCCAGGCACCACACACAGCCTCTTCCCGCTCGCCACCTCCCCTGTGGGAAAGGCACAGCCATCACCCTCTGGGAGCCTCCCACCACTCCCAGAAGTGCTAATGAGGCTCCCACAAAGACCAAAACCACTCCCAAAAGTGCCAACGAGTCTCCCATGGAGCCCAAAACGGTGCACATTCCCAGAGTAGCCGAGGGCTAAGCCACCATCCTGGGCACCCACAGCCCTGATGCAGCGGGGTCCCCTGGGAAACAGCCAGTTGCAGCCCCCGGTAAACACTTGCATTTGATGAGGGAGCCGTCCTTGGAAGCAGAAAAGATGAACCTGTCATCGGGAGAGATGACCAGGCAGGTGACAGGCAGCTGATGTCCCCGCAGCACACGGATGCTGGCCAGGTCCGGAGGCTGCACCTGCAGGGAGAGTAGGATGTGAGCTGGGCTGCCCTGGCCCCTTCCCCAGGCTTGGGAGTGCCCCAGCACGGCACCCTGGGTGGCACAAGGGCTGTGGGGCGCTGGCCATGCCCGAGTGACCCCCAACGCTGGCGCTTACAGTCCAGCACCCCCACACTGGGCACTTACATCTTTGGCGACCAGGCGCTGCAGCCGGCCCTTCTGCTCGAGCTGGGGGAGAAGGGGGATGCTCAGAGGAGGCGGCCGCAGTCCCGGTCCCGCGGGACGGGGACAGAGCCCGCAGCCGGCACCGGGACCGCGCCCGCCGCCCCGCTCACCACGTCCTCCTTCAGCCGGTCGCCGATGAGATCCGCCGGCTGGATTTCCTCCTCCTCCTCCTCCGCCCGCTCCTCCTCTGCGGCGGGAGAGTCCGTGAGAGCCGGGCTCAGCGCCCGCGGCCACCCCACCGGGGCGCCGGGACTCACCGAGCTGGCGGAGCTCCTCCAGGTACTGCTTGGCCAGGCGCAGCTTCTTCTCCTGCGGCGTCTCCTCCACCTCCTCCTCCGCCGCCGCCGCCTCTCGCCGCCGCCGCCCCAACGACAGGCTGCGGGGACAGGCGTGCGAGAGCACCGGTACCGGAGGGCAGCTCCCGGTAGCGGAGGGATGCTGCCGGTACCGAAAGGACGGTCCCGGTACCAGAGGGATGCTCTCGGTACCAGCGGGAAGCTCCCGGTACCTGCATGCGCTTTCAATANCTGTCCCAGCCTGTGCTCACCCATCATCAGCACCAGACACCATGTGCTCCTCGTTGATGAGCTGGATACAGTCGATGGAGCCCCTGTGAAGAGAAGGGGCAACTGCCAGCAGTTACAAATGTGCTTTGGGATCCTGTTTAGGAAACAAGGACTCACCAGGGCATCAGCATCCCCAGGGTGCTCCCTGTGATGCTTGGCACCCACACATGGCTGCCCCAGCTGGACATGCCTGCCCACAGCCAACTCTCCCACCCCAGACCTACTGGTGCCCAGAAAACACAAGCTGCGTCTCCTCGGGGATCTTCCAGAGCCGCACGGTGCCATCCCGTCCTCCCGCTGTCACACAGCATTCCCGGCTCAGGCTGTCCAGCCCCGTGATGACATCCTGGTGCCCAAACCTGGAGAAGATGGCAAAGGGATGCAGCAAGCATGGCCTTTTGCCCCCTCGCCTCACTTCCCCCGGGACTGCCAGCACACCCTTTAGCAGGGTCATCACCCCCAGTCTTACAGGGTCTCCATGTACGCATTCTCTGCCACATTCCAGACCTTGACACAGCGGTCATGGGAAGCGCTGTACAGCTGGTGTGTCCCCTTCCGGAAGGACAGGCCCTGTGGACAGATGGATGGACATGACTCAGCAGTGAGGGAGGGACAGCAGGGAGGATGTGGCAGCTCAGCCCCACATACATCACATCCCCCAACTCACTGAGACAGCATCACGGTGCCCTGTGAAGATGTGCAGGCGCTTGCAGGTGGCTGTGTCCCAGATCATGATCAGCTTGTTCCTGTCTCCTGTGGCCTGGCAGACAGCAGGGGATGCCCAAGACCTGCCCCTTGGAGACCCACAGCCCACCCCAGCTTCCATTCCCACCCCATGCATTTTGGGGGGCTCCCAGGGACCCATTCTTAAATCTGTAGGGGGTAGGGACTGGTTTAACCCGGCAAGGCACATCTGGGCATGAGACACTACCCCCAGGACCCCGGGAGGAGACATGGTCCCCATGGACACATCACCATACCAGGTACTTGCCGTCAGATGAGATGGCCATGCAGAGGACTTGGGACGCGTGCCCCATGTGCCGCTCCTCCGTGCCCTTCCTCCCCCCAGGCACCACACACAGCCTCTTCCCGCTCGCCACCTCCCCTGTGGGAAAGGCACAGCCATCACCCTCTGGGAGCCTCCCACCACTCCCAGAAGTGCTAATGAGGCTCCCACAAAGACCAAAACCACTCCCAAAAGTGCCAACGAGTCTCCCATGGAGCCCAAAACGGTGCACATTCCCAGAGTAGCCGAGGGCTAAGCCACCATCCTGGGCACCCACAGCCCTGATGCAG
>VWZF01005837.1:41282-52203 GCA_013396755.1 Sclerurus mexicanus | reverse complement strand
GTGCACCATGTGTGGTTGCTGCATGGTTTGGAGCGATTGGGGGGTGCAGGCAGGATGGGTGTCCTGGGTGGGGGTGTGGTCTGGTTTGGATGCAGGTTGGGGAAGTGGGGGTGCCGTGTGGGGCCCTGGGCAGGCATGTCATTCACACCAGGGAAGCAGAACCAGGCTTTGTGGTTGGTCATGAGCCTGGGCTGCTTCCTGCTGCCCTGCTGCGCAGGCACCCAGGGCACGGGAGCCGTCGGCAGCGGGCAGGGTGAGTGTGAGGAGTGTGGGTGTGAGCAGGGTGGGTGTGAGGAGTGTGAGAGTGTGGAGGGTGAGCACAGGGCAGGGGTAGTTTCAGTGGCAGGCAGGTGCTGTTGGGGTTCTGGCATGGGTTTTCTGGGCAGATAGAAGGAAACCACCCCCCACCCAGGGTGCTGGTGGGGTCTTGGGGTGCTTCCTGGCCTCTGAAGGGGTCAGTGCAGGCTGGGCTGAGAGTCAGGGGTCTCAGAACTAGGGAGGTGACTTTGGGGGGCACCCTGAGGATGCGGGAGGGCGGGCTCAGGCCCTTCCCAACCCCCAGAGAGGAAGTGGGGCAGTTTGCTCAACCCCAGTGTATAAACTGGTGTGTCAGTTCCTCCTGCCTTCTGCCTGTGGCTTCTTTGCAATGGGAACAGCCTCCAGCCTGGGAGAGGGGTCCCCACCACATGGGTTTCTGACCCCTTGGAGGCTGTCAGGGCCTCCCGCAGCCCCCATGCTGGGGACACATATGATAAGCTGGCTGGCCTGACAGGTGCCCACGTGGCAGGAGCTGGTGACAGGGCTGGGGAGGGGGCAAAACCACCATTGTGCCTTCTGCCCCTCTGCTGGTTTGGCAATGCCAGACCTGCCTGCAGGTCTCATGACATGGATTCCTGGAGCTGGCACCCTGTGCCACTTCCCTGCCACGGATCTGCTGTTTGACCTTGGACCTGGCGCTAACCCCTGTGAACTCATCTGGTTGTGCTGCTGGGGAACTGTGCCTGCACTGGGGCCAGTGCCAGGCTGGGGGGGACACACACGGTCAACCTGTCCCCCGCTACCTCTAAACTGTGGCCTGCTTGGTTTCCTGTCAGTGAGAAGAATGGGCTCCATGTCAGAGGAGCTCAGCTTGGTCCCCCTGCACCAGAGGCCGGAGCTGCTGGAAGCCTGTGCCAAGCTGCTGGGCGAGGAGTGGGGGAAGAGCCGGGCATCACGGCTTCACTCGCTCCAGCGTTCCTCGGATGCCTTTCCTGTCTGCCTGCTGCTGCTGCGGAGCCGTGGCCCCACTGAGACCCCCAGCGCCCGGGAGGGTCCCTGTCAGCTTGTGGGCCATGTTCGACTCTCCCGTGTGGTTGGCCGTCCCCGCGACCTCTTCGTGGAGAGCGTGGTGGTGGCCCGGGCGCTGCGGGGCCAGGGCTACGGGCGGCGGCTGATGGAGGCCACTGAGCGCTGGGCCCGGGCCCAGGGCTTCAGCTGCCTGCACCTCACCACCCACGACAAACAGCATTTCTATGCTCACCTGGGCTTCGTCCTGGGTGAACCAGTGCAGAACGTGGCCTTCCTCAGCCCTGCCATATCCTCTGAGGTGCTGCGGCTCTTCTCCGCCCCTCCTGGTGCTGCCATCACCATCAGGCCAAGGGTACCCTCTGCCCCGCCACCTCCCCTCCCACCCCTCGCTGTCCCGCCACCACCACCTCCACCGACTGTGATCTGGGCAAGGGGCGTCCTGGCTGAGAGCAGCAGGCAGAGCCTCCTCGAAACCCCCCACCGTGATGCCAAAGGGCGCCCCATCTTCTGGATGAAGAAGGACATCTGAGGGGCCGGGGCCCCGAGTCAGTGATTAAAAGCAGTGCGGGCAGGAGCTGCCCGCCGTGGCGCTGCCTGACTGCCTGCTGTTCTTTGGGGCTGGCACCAGCTCCCCCTGCCTCCCCATTGTTGGGGTGGGTGCTGGCAGGGAGGTGGTGCCCATACCCTTCCTGGCCTGGGCATGCTGACTCCACTCCCACTTGGCTCCCAGCTTGCTTGGCCAGGGCTCTGGGACCACCAGCATGTGGGGAGGCCAGGCCCACCCCAGTCCATGGGGTTGGGACTGGTCCCTGGAATGCTGCCCAGTCCCACCAGTGTCTTCTCCACTCAGGCAATTCACTGTGGGGCAGCTGGGGCTGATGGCATGCGGTGGCCTCCAGTGTGGCTGCTGTCTCACCACTGAGCAGCCCTGGGGAAAACAAGGCACACAACGGCTGGAGGGGCACCAGTGGGAGTAGGGCACGGCAGTGGGGCTGCAGGGTGAGGTCACTGCATTGCACAGTGAGGGGGGCAGGTGGCCAAGCTCCCCTGAGACAGCCAACGTCAGTGAGAGCCAGAGGCATGGGAGCGGGAAGGTCAGGGAGAGTGTCTGGCCTTGCACCGGGGGATTAGTGCTGCCCTTGCTGTATCACGCGGCCCCCGGGCCCGTCCGCTGCCTAATCCCCTCGTCCCGGGCAGCTGGCCAGCACCGGGCAGGGGCACCAGCCCTGCTTGGTTCTGCCTGGGCTGTGAGAGACAGAGCTGCCCCTTTGGCTCCACCATGCCTTTTGTGGGGGCTCAGTCCCTCAGCAGGGCACCCAGCCAGGCAGGGCACTGTGGTGAAATGGGGAGGAGGGGATCATGGTGCCACCCCTATGGGTAGGACTGGGAATGGGCAGAGAAACTGAGGCACCAGAGGCTGTGGCTTACAGTGCCACTCCAGAGCTGTGCCGTGGCTGTGGTGGTGGCAGGTAAGGGCTTGGCAGGCAGAGGTGCCAGCTGGCAGTACTGAGGCAGGAGGTGTCTGAAATCCCAAGTTTGTCAAGTACTGTGGGGTTTTTGGGTGGGCAGCACATGCCTGTGGGGCAGCCCTAGTCCCTGTGGCTGATCCTAGCCCACCATATGCCAGGGTGGCAGTGCCAGCACAACTGGGGTACCTGTTGTGCCCCGCAGCCTTACCCCCACTGCTTTCTTTCCCCGCAGGGTGCTGGCCCTGCAGGCAGCCGGTGAGGTGGGATGGTGCTGGCGCTGGTGCTGTGGGCATGCCTGGCACTGGGCATGGCCAGCAGGGAGAGCCCGGCACCCCAGCCCCTGTCAGGCGGCCAGCCCTTTGCCGTGGTCTGGAACATTCCCACTGGCCGCTGCCAGCGCCGCTTCGGTGTGGCGCTGCCCCTCAGCGACTATGGCATTGTGGAGAACCGGGGCGGCCACTTTGCCGGCCAGAACATCACCATCTTCTACAAGAACAAGTTTGGGCTGTACCCTTACCTGTCACAGCGGGGTATCCCCCACAATGGGGGCATCCCCCAGCGTGTCCCCCTCAGTGCCCACCTCGCCAGAGTGGCTGAAGACATCCATCTCCTCCTGCGCCCCACTTTCCATGGCTTGGCTGTGGTGGACTGGGAGGAGTGGAGGCCCCTCTGGGCTCAAAACTGGGGGACCAAAAAGATGTACCGGGCCGCCTCAGAGCAGTGGGTGTGGGACCAGCACGGCATCCTGCCGGCACGGCGTCGGCTCCGTCTGGCCCGGCGGGAGTTTGAGCAGGCGGCACAGGCTCTGATGGAAGAGACACTTCTGCTGGGCCAGACCCTGCGCCCGAGGGGGCTTTGGGGTTTCTACCGCTTCCCCGACTGCCTCAATGGAAACTGGGCCAAGACGGCCAATTACACCGGGCAGTGCCATCCAGCAGAGGTGCAGCGCAACAACCGGCTGGGCTGGCTCTGGGCTGCCTCTTCAGCCCTGTACCCCAGCATCTACCTGCCGCCAGCGCTGCCACCTGCCCTGCGCCGCCGCTACGTGCACCACCGGCTGCGCGAGGCCCTGCGTGTGGCCACCTTTGGGACCCATGGCCTCCTGCCTGTGATCGCCTACTCCCGCCTCTCCTTCCGCCGCTCGGCCCGGTTCCTGGAGCTGGTAAGCACTGTGGGGCCAGAGTTGGCCGTGGGTGTGCCAGGAGTTCTGCTTGGCAAAGGGACACAGCGTGTGCCTCCCCAGCCTGGTCACGTCTCTGTTCCTGGCAGGCTGACCTGGTGCACACCATCGGGGAGAGCGTGGCGCTGGGAGCAGCTGGACTCGTGCTCTGGGGAGACATGTCATATTCCCGTTCAGCTGTGAGTATGGCCCTGCACTGCACGGGAGCTGGCACATGGTGGGCAGCAGGAGGTGGCATGGGATGCACAGGATGGCCACGTCCCCTATGCCTGCTGGGGAGGGGTGGCCAGAGAGTGTCCAGTGCTCAGGCGTGTTCTCACTGGTGCTTCCTCCGCAGGAGAGTTGTGCCAGCCTGCGCCACTACCTCGTGTCCACCCTGGGCCCCTACGTGGCCAACGTGACGGTGGCGGCCCGAGAGTGCAGCTACAGGCAGTGCCATGGACATGGGCGCTGCGTGCGCCGGCAGCCCCACGACCTGGGCAGCCTCCTGCACCTTGGCCGCAGTGCCAGCCCACCGGCTGCTTTCCGCTGCCACTGCTACCATGGCTGGGCAGGCGAGGGCTGTGCCCAGCGGGTCCAGCCCAGCCCTGCCGCCTCTTGCCTGGCACCCATGCACTCCTACAGCCTTTATGGGCATAAGAAGCTCCCGCCCTCTGATGCCTGCCTGCCATGGGGCACATGGGCCTGGTGACCAGGGCTGGGGACCACCGTGGTCCCCTGCCCTGGCAGCACTGCTGCTGGAAATTCTTAGTGGTCTCATTAATTTAAATAAATCCTCCAGGCAGAGCTGGCATGGTCCTTGTGGGCGAAGCTGTGGGGGGCTCTGTGGTGCCCCCAGACTGGGCACAATTGCCACTGCTGCTGAGAGATAGCACAAACTGCAGCTTGTCTCTGGATGCGTCCAGCGGTGCCTCAGTTTCCCTGCATGGGCTCTGCCCTGATCCCATGGTGAGCTGGCAGCCCTTTTACCCTGAGAATGGTGGCACAGCACACTGCCACAACCTGCTGTTCCTTTGCCACACTGCCAGCTGCCCTGACCATGCCACTGGGCCCCCCTCCCCACAGCTATTTTTATCTCCCCCCAACCGTGTTTCTCACTGTCCTATTTTAAGCGGCGCAGTTGGCGCACTGGGAACCCAGTGCCCAGCTCCCAGGGGCCCCGCATCAGCTCACTGCCCACTCACGCTGCCCGGGTGCAGGGCACGGGAAGCCATGCCCAGGGAGGCTGCAGAAGGTACACTGGGGAGTGGGTTGAGGGCTGGTGGGGGCCCTGGCACCCCAGGGAGGACTGGGCGGCATGGGACTGTGAGGTTGGGATGGAAGCAGTGGCCAGATGGTGCCCTCTGACGCAGGGACTGTGGGCAGAGATGCCTGCCCAGGGAAGAAGGGGTCCTGGAGGGCTGCAGGTGCAGGGCAGCAGGGTTTGGGGAGCGGGAGGCAGCTGGCTGGCACAGCCGCCTGCACCAAACCTATACAACCAGCTGTGTCCCCCAGCTGGGGGGAAGCAGATGCAGGGGTGATGGGGGTACCCATTGGCCAGCTCCCGGCCAAAGGCAGGGTCCTGGGGAGGATCTGAGGGGACCCTGGGTACCAGCTGAGGCTCCCCAGCCCCGATGCTTGCCAACCCTGCAGGTGACACACAGTCTGGACAGCAGCAGCATGGCGCCACACTGCCCTGTGACATGCCGCTGACCCCAGGAGGGACTGGGAATGGGCACAGTGCCAGCCTGCCCTGTTCTGTCATGGGCACAGCACACGGGCCCTGCTGCTCAAAAATGCGCAAATACCTAGAAAAAAATCCTCTCCCTCTACCCTGTGCTTGCTTCCCAAAATGATGCTGGAGCCATGCCTAGTTCCAAAAAGACCCCTCAATCCCATGAAGGATGTGCCCACTCGGGCAGTGGGCACCAGGTCCCCTGGCACAGCACACATCCCCCATCTCCATCTGTGTACCCCCAAGCAATGCCTTGAGAAGGGTGCCTGTGGGGCAAGCCGAGCCACACCGCAGGCTGGCACTGCCCTGCCCCTGCCTGCCAGCCCCCAGCTGGCCCTGGGAGCCCCAGCCAGCCCCATGGTGCCTGGGCTGTCGGGGCCAGGGCGTGGCACATTCCTGCCCCCAAGCCAGGGCCAGATTCCAGCCCCACTAACGAGGCTCTGGGAGGCTCCGGGATCGTGGCCACCAGGTGCCCGCTAACTGCTCCGATGACAGCGGCAGGGCCAGGGGGGCACAGCCAGCACTTGCCTACTGCGGCTGCAGAGCTGTGCCAAGGGAACACCGGCCTTGGCTGTCTGCCCCGGCACAGCACCAGGCTGCCGAGGCTGAGATCCCCCCGGGAGGGCTCTAGTCCCACAGGGGTGCCTGGGGCAGGCAGGGGCTCTGGGCAGGGCACACACACTGAGCCTTTGCCTCTGCTCTGGCAGACAGCATGGGAAGGGCCGAGGGTGCTGCGCCAGCAGAGCCTGGGGACCCCGACAGCAGTGACCCTGGAGCCATCAGCCTGTGCCCCGTGGAGTCCATCAGCGACCTGCACTTGGCCTCAGGCGGGCAGAAGGGCACAGAGGGTGAGAGTGCTGGAGGGGTGGTTGTGCCAGCCCTGGCTGTGCCTGTGCCTGGGTTCTGACCTCTTCTCTACCTGCTTGCAGGCAATGGCCCAGCTCCCTCCAGCAGCCTGCGTCAGCCTCTGCCTCGGCCTGTGTCCCCCGTGCCCCTGGCACTCCTGCCCACCCTGCGCCCTGTGCCCCCTGCCAGCCCCTGCCCCTGCCTTGGCCCTGGCCACCCCCTGCTGCTGGCCCTGCTGGCACTCCTGGCACTGGCAAGCCTGGTCCTGGCCACGCTGGCCATCTACCTGAGTGGTATGTGGCACTGGGCGGGGGCTGGGGTGCTGCAGGGGAGCCAGGCTGTCCGCCCCCAACATGTCCCCATCCTCTCCCTGCAGTCCTGCAGAGCCAGTCAGTGCGGGCACTGGCCCAGTGGCTGGAGAGCCAGGAGGACGCCGTGCACCAGCTGCGGGCAGCCAGCAGGCAGCTCTGGGCTCGCCTCAACACCAGCACCCAGCCCGGCGGGCACCGCTGAGCTGCTCCTGGCCCCGCCACGGGCTCCAGGCCACCATGGGAAGGGGCACCGAAGGGCAGGAGGGGGGAGCGGGCAGCCTTACCCGCTCAGACCTGGTATCGTCGCCCCTCGGGGCACAGGGGCAATCCTGGCCCCTGCCCCAGACAGAGAAAGAGACAGGGCTGTAAGGACCGGCACCCATCTCAGTGACAGCCCTTCCTCTTAACAAGGCAGAAGGCACCCTCCAATTAGCCTTTTAATTACCTCTTACAATCAAAGTCTTAGAAAATCACCATGACAGATACATTCCCGGAGTGGCAGGCACTGCCAGCTGGCACAGCCCCATGCCTGCCTGGGCAGATGCCCCCCCGTAATTAATTTCCCACAAGATTACTATTTCATATAAAGCATTTGTCTGGAAAAGGGTTGAGAGTGAGCAGCTGACAGGGCTGGGCAGGGCCTGTCACCCTACACTGTTCTGCCACCACCTCTGGTGCCAGGCTGGCTGTGGAGGCAGGGGCTGTGCCCAGCATGGTGGGAGCAGCGAGTGCTCTAGCCGCAGGCACAGACACCAGGGCCAGCTGCCCCACAGCCCTGCAGGGCTCTGCCCTCTCAACTGCCCCCAGGCTGTGCTAGGCCACCCTAGTGCCCCTGCAGGACTCAGGAAAGGGGCACATGAGCCCTGCCTCTGAAAGGGGCTGCAGGAGCTCTGGTGAAACCCCCTCCCACTGTGCCACACAGAGCCCAAACCACAGAGCAGGCACACAGTAGACATGCCACCACCTCCCCCTGCTCTTCTTTTATCCTTCCTTTTTTTGGTTAAAAAAATAAAAGAGGGGGCAGCCCCTGGTGGGGCAGCTCCAGGCATTAAATACTCTGCTGTACATGAATAAAAGCCCAAGGGCTGGGGGCACCTGCCCCTCACAGTGCTGGGTCTGCAGTCCAGGTGGGCTGGGGGCTCTGCCCCCCATCTGCCCATCACAGCACGTCCGCCCGCTTGTCCCGCACACGGCTCCGGGCTTTTGTGCGGGCTTTGAAGGCAGCAGAGTTGTAGAGGTGCTGAAAGGAGATGGAAGGAGAGATGGGTTAGGGATGCCCCATCAGCACCCACCACACTTGGGCTCTCAGCTGGAGCCCACGGTGGAACAGGAGGGGACTGTGGGCATAAATCTGAGGTGGCACCCACCTTCTCAAAGCGGGAGGTCTTGCTGGCTTTCAGAGCAGCCACATCCAGCATCAAGGGGGGCCCAAGGTCGAAGATCTCCCGTAGCAGCTCATTGTTCTGTGGAAGCAGGGGCCTCAGTGCCCGCCAGCACCAGCCTGGCACTCTCTGGTGTGTCTGCCCAGCCCTTACCTGGAGGTGGTGGCAGATGCCAGAGCCCAGGACCTCTTTAAAGGCTTGGTAGGTTCGCTGGCGTGCCCAGCTGTCCAGGTACATGCACTCCAGTCCAAATCGGATGGTCTCCTCCTGGTACTCCCCACTCTGAGCAGAGAGAGAGGCATCAGCAATAACCCAGGCACCAGCCCTATGCGTCCCTGGCTCTCTGTGGAGGGGAATCACCAGGTAGCTAGGCAGCAGCTGCACAACAAGGGGCTCGGCAGGGAAGGGCACCACCAGTCTCCAGTACCTCAATGAAACGCAGGATGTCCCGGAAGATGGATCGCTGCTTCCGTCGGTCCGTCTTGGCTCGGTACTTGTTGCTCTCGGTAGCCAGGACCTTTAGCTGGGCACATAGGAACTCTGTATCTTGGTGGCACAAGTCCTCCTGCCAAAAAGCAGGGGATTTGGAGGGATGCAGCTCCAGGCACTGCCACCATGGCCAGGATAGGGCAGGGGGATCACCAGGGCCAGCCCCTCTGCCTGGACACCTGCTGGTGATGCCTGTCAGTGCCAGCTTGGCCAGGGCACGGGCAGAGTGCTGCTGCCAGCAGCTCCCACCCTGCCATGAAGCTGCTGCCCACTGCCACAGTACCTCCAGGTCCTGGGCCAGCTCGAAGACCAGCGCAATAGTTTCCCCGGCCAGGATCCGCAGGGTGATGCTGCTGCTGGAGAGCAGTGGGGGCAGCTGCAGCCAGCAACTGGGACACGGAGGCAGGAGGGCAGTCAGAGAGGCTGGGCATGGCCTCAGGGGCTCCCTAGTCCACAGCTGGCTACCCCACACCCCACTCACTTGTCCAAAATGCTCCTGAGATGGGTGGGGGGACAGATGGTGAGAAGCAGGGACCATGACTGGAGTGCGCTGCAGTGCAGAGGCCCATGCTGGACAGGTGCTGAGCCTGTCTCACCTGTGCTCGGGGGGCTGAAGACACCTTCCAAGCAGGACAAGCACGAAACCAGGTCCTGGAGGGGAGAAACTCACTGGTCAGACCAGAGGTGCCATGAAGATGCCATGGTGAGCTGTGCACTGGGGAGGCAGGAGAGACTCCTCCACCCAGAACACCCTGTCTCTGCAAGACAGGCCTCCCCCCAGCTCAGCTCCACACTGCTCAGGAAAGGGGCCTGGGCTGTCCCTGATGTCCCTGTACCCCTACCCCAGTTCAGCTCCAGGCTGCCCTGGCACTGTGGCATGGCAGCCCCTGGGTGCCCTCCTGCAGGGGTACGGATGACACCCAGGCGCAGTTACCTCGAGGTCAGCAGCAGCAATGTAGCAGCACATGCCCAGGGCCATGGCACACTGGTGAGAGGAGTGAGGAAACGGCTGTCAGAGAAGGCAGTGCCAGGTCAGATCCAGCACCCAACCAAAGGGAAGCCAGGATGGGGTGGCCCTGCTTTGCCCCACTGCTCTCCACAGCACCCAATCCCATCATCCTCCTGCAACTGCAGGGGCCCCCAAAGACATCGCCTGGGCTCTCCCCATCACCGAGGTGTCCCCAGGAGGAAGGGAGCCGGGCCTTACACTCTGCCGGGCGCTGGGGCTGGCCGTGCTGTCTGTCAGGACGCTGACGAGCAGGGGCTTCAGGCTGCGGAACGCCTCTTCTCCCTCCGGGCCAGAGCCCATCTGGAGGCAGAGGAGGGTGAGGACGGTGCCCGCCAGCGCCTGTTCCTCCCCTTTACCTGTGGGCAGCACAGAGACCTCGCTCAGACACGGGGCACGGCCCCGCCGCCCGCAGCCCGCCCGCGCCCTGACCTTTCTTGAGACACTTCTCCAGGCAGTCGGTGAGCGTGAGGCGGCGCTCCAGCAGGAACTCCGAGAGGGTTCTGGAGGACAAGGCCAGGCGAAGGCTCTGCAGTGCCGCCTGCCGCGTCTTGGCGCTGCGAGAGACCGCGGGACGTCAGATCCTGGGGTGTCCCGGGACATGGCACGTCCCTGCCCCCGCCTGGCACTGCTGGCAGGGACAGGCAGCGCGCCCGGAGCGCCCAAGGCGGGGGTGGCAGCCGCTCCTCACCTCTTGTCCAGGAGATTGTCCATGTGCTCCTTCAGCCTGCCCTCTGCCTCCTCCTCCTGGCCTTGCTCGCTCGCTGCCTCGCTCCCTGCCCGGGCGGCACCACGTGAATGCGGGGAGCGCGGGAGGGGGACACCGCCACGCACGTGGGGACACCGCCACGCACGTGGGGACACCGGGGGGCCCGCGGGGCTCACCTGGTCCCTCCCCGGCGGGGCTGGCGCCCTCGCTGGCGCTGCTGCAGTGGCTCAGCACCTCGCTGCCGGCCTCCTCCTCGCTGCCGGGCGAGCCCGTCCGGGCGCTGCCGGGGCCGCCTGCGGGGGTGCGGAACAGGCGCGTGTCAGAGCGGCCGTGCCACACGTGCCACACATGCCACAAGTGTCACAAATGTCACAGGTGCCACACGTGTCACAAATGTCACAAGTGCCACGCGCGTCCCCGGGCCCCGCACCCCCCACTCACGGCGCGCGGCGCGGCGGGAGCGCGGCATGCTCGGCGCGCGCGGAACACAAGCCCCGCCCCCCGCGACGCCCCGCCCCCGCCCCCGCC
>VWZF01005837.1:28384-40904 GCA_013396755.1 Sclerurus mexicanus | reverse complement strand
CCTGCCCTGTCCGTATCCCTGCCCATATCCCTGCCCTGCCCATATCCCTGCTCTGTCCGTATCCCTGCCCATGTCCCTGTCCTTCTCCCTGCCCTGCCCGTATCTCTCTCCCTGTCTGTGCTTTTCTTCCTGCCCACGCCTGTGTCCCTGCCCTTCTCTCTGCCCCTCTTCCTATCCTGGTGCTATCTTCACCCCCAACTCCCCACTATCCTTGCCTGTATCTCTGCCCCTCCCTGCATCCCTGCTCTGCCCCCTCACTATCCCTGCCCTGCCTGTATCCCTGCCCCTCTCCCTGCCCCGGCACTATCTTCATCCCTGGCTTCTCAGTATCCTGGCAAGTATCCCTGTCCCTGCCCATATCCTTGCCCTGGCACTATCTGCCCTGGGCCCTTCACTATCTCTGCCTGTCTCCCTTCTTCTGCCCTGTCCCTGCCTGCATCTCATTAGCGACGCCTCATTCCCTAACTCTTGTACCAATTAATCTTTCTAGTATGAAATGGTGTGACTTTGATCAAGATCTATATGGCTACAGTTACCTCATGCACTGCATAGCTATGGGGGGGTAGGTATGGCAGCAGGGCCCCAGCTCCAGAGGAGAATGAGGACAGCCCCACCACAAAGGATGAAGGCTAATCCTTGACTCCCAGCACCCTGGGCCCTCCAACGAGTCCCTGAGGCCCTCCCATCATCTGGCCTCACAGATAAGTACCTGTTAAGACTGACTCCAGAACAAGGAAGGAAAGATGCTGAAGCCATAGGATTGCACTGGCTTTGCAAATCCATGGGGACAATAGGGACTGGTGGAGCCTTGCTGTGCCCCAATGCTCAGAGGGAGGAAGAGCCATGTGTGACCCATATTTGGAGTGCCCCAATTTGGCTGAGACACCCCCTGGGTATGAATAAAGAATGTCTCTTGTCATAGTCACCTTGGTGTCCTGATCTTGCTCCTCAGGCCGCATGGCCCAGGTGTGAAATGCTCATGATACCTATCCCTGCCCCTGCCTGTGCCCCTGTCCACACTGCTGGTCCTCTCCCTGCCTACATCCCTTTTCCTCCCTGTATTCCTGCACTGTTGTTACCCAACACTAAGAGGACACCTGTCCCTGCTCCTGCCCATATCCCTGCCCTTGCCATGTTGCTGATGCCACCAATATCTCTACTTTTGTCCTTGTTCCTATCCCTGTCTGTATTCCTGTTCCTGCCTATTTCTTCTCTGCCCTGTCCATACCCCTCCCTATTCCTTTCCCTGACCCTGTCTGGACCCCATCTCCAACTTACACATATCCCTGTCCTTGTCTCTGATCCTTCCCTGCCCCGTCCTTGTTGTCGCATCCCTACCCCTTGCTGCCTCCTCTCCCTAGCCCCTGCCTGTCTCCTGCCCATGTCCTGACCCCTTGCCCCTTCGTGCTCATGCCCGTATTCCCCATTCCCTTCTTCTTCCCGTTCTTGCTAGCCCCAGGTCCCGGGAGCCCACTGCCCGTCTGCCTGCAGCCCCTGCCCATCCTTCTGGCTCTGCCCGACCCTGTCTCGAGTTTCCAGGGCTTTAGCTCTTCCCAGTTTATTTGGGCCACGAGCGCAGTCGCGGTGCCGTTTTGCAGTTTCGTTTCCAGCTTGGCAGAGTCAGAAATCGAAACTGTAGCCGCGGCAGGAAGAGAAACTGAAACTGATTTCCCGGCTCCGGCACTTAAGGCAGCAACATCCTGCCCATGCTGCCTGCCGCCTCCCGCGGCCGGCATCGACGGGCGCCGGGAGCTCCGGGGATGCCGGCACCGGCTGCATCCCACTGCAAGGGAGGGCACCAGAACCCTCGGTGATGCCGGCACCGGCAGCATCCCCCTGCAAGGGAGGGCACTTACAGGTGATGCCAGTACTAGCCATGTCCCACTGTCAGTGTTGACACCAGGATCCTCGGTGCCACTGCCACTGGCCATATCACATTGAGGTGACACCAGGGCCCCCAGTGGCGCTGGCACTGGTCACGTCCCATTACTTAGGGTGACACCGGGGCATCTGGTGGCACTGGACCTAGGCCATGTCCCATTGCCTAGGGTGACATCAGGATCCTCAGTGTCACTGGCACTCTCTGCATCTCATTGCCTACAGTAATGCCAGGGCATCTGCTGACACTGGTGACAGCCCAAGGTGACACTAGGGCCCCTGGTGACACTGGCCAAGTCCCATTGTCCCTGGTGACACCATGCCACCAGCACGAGCCATGTCCTGGCATTGGCTGTGCCCCAGCCCAGACACTTGAGCCCCTGGAATGGGCACAGGCAGGCAGGGGCTGGCACCGGGTGCTAGTGGTGGGACTTCCGTCCAGCTGGGCACCCAGGGGAGACCCTGTGCCACGCAGGTACCTGGGCTGTGGGGTCCCAGAGAGCTCCAGACCCACCCTGCAGGCACCTGCCTGTGCTGCCACCACCACCTCAGCTGGATGTCAGGGTGATGCACAGCCCCTCCTGCCTCCTCCCAACCCCCGCGGTGGTGGCACTACGGACACCCTGGGAACGCCGTGGGCAGGAGCTGGGACCACCTTAATTTCCCGGCGGTGACGACATCGGGGCGGTGACTTGGGGAACTTTAAAAGCTGCTGCAAACAGAAGCACGCAGAGGGAGGTAGATAGCTGAAGGCAGTAGTAGAGATAGGAGACAGCGAGTTAGAGGGCAACAGGAGTGACCACACCCGGCAACATGGATGTGGGCCAGGTGGCATCCATAAACGGACTGCAGACGGTGACCGCCAAGACCCTGGATGGCTGGATCGCAGAGTACCTGCAGCCCAGCACAGCTTTCTCCATGCAGGTGAAGCAGACGGTGAGGCAGATCTGTGACTTCCTGAAGGAAGACTGCTTTGGGACTGAAATTCACGTCAACAAGACAGTCAAGGTGAGTGCTGTCTGACTCAGGGTCCAGCTGGCACCTCGGCTGCCACCCTTCCCTCTGTCCCAGTGCTCCAGCTCCTGCCCTGCCTTATTTTAACCTGGCAGCCCCAAGAATGGTGGCAGGTGATCCCAGTGCCGAGGGGCAGTGGTGCTGAGCAGGCAGGGTATCTCTCTGCAGGGCGGCTCAGCAGGCAAGGGCACAGCCCTGAAGAACAACTCTGATGCCGATGTGGTGCTCTTCCTCAGCTGCTTATCCAGCTACCAGGAGCAGAAGCTGAAGAGAAAGGATATGCTGGATTTGATCATAATAAGGCTGAATGCCTGCAGGGAGAATTTGTGTTTCAATGTGTACATCAGTGAACCCCGGTACAAGGGTCCCGACAATACACCGCGCTCCCTCAGCCTCACTCTCTTCTCCAAGGAGACTGGAGAGTCCATTGATGTGGACATCCTGCCCGCCTATGACGCCTTGGGTAAGTGCTGCAGGCTGGCACAGGGCTAGGCAGTGGTGTCAGTGCTGGGATGGCTCTCACCCTCCTTCTCGCCTCACAGGGCAGGTGACAGAGGATGCCCCACCAAAGCCAGAAGTGTACATGGAGCTTCTGAGGGCTTGCAGCCATGCTGGAGAGTTTTCCCCCTGCTTCACTGAGCTGCAGAAGAAGTTTGTGAAGCGTTACCCTGCCAAGCTGAAGAACCTCCTGCGCCTGGTCAAGCACTGGTACAAGGAGGTGAGGGGCTGCCCAGCTTTCCCAGCTCCCATCAGGCACCCACCCCAGCCAGCTCTCACCCCCATCCCTGTCTTCTCCCCAGCTGAAGCTGAAGTATCCCAAAGAGGACCTGCCTCCAAAGTATGCCCTGGAGCTGCTGACCATCTATGCCTGGGAGGAGGGCACAGGCTCCTCTGACTCCTTTGTCACAGCTCAGGGCTTCCGTACGGTGCTGGAGCTGCTGCTCCGGTACCAGGACATCTGCATTTACTGGGAGAAGTACTACTCACTCCAGCACAGTGAGATTGGTGCCCATGTCAAGAGGCTGCTGTGCAGTGACCGGTGAGGACTGTGCCTTGTGGGACCCATGTCACTAGTCCCATGGTACTGCCCGGGGCTGACAGCAGTGCCCACTCTCTGTGTTTGCAGTCCTGTCATTCTGGACCCTGCCGACCCCACGGGGATCCTGGGCCAAGGAAAGAACTGGGGCCTGATGGCACAGGCAGCTGCCAGAAGCTGCAGCTCACTGCCCTGCCTTGCAAATATCCAGCCCTGGAAAGCGCAGGTAAGGCTGCCTGAGCCTGTGGGTATCGTGGCTCCCCCACCCCTGCCCCTGCTGGCTTTGCCAACCCACTCTCCTGTCCCTGCAGCCGGCCCGGCCCGTGACCATTCAGGTAAGACAGCTGTCAGGCACCAGCCTTAGCAGGACCATCAGCCCCTATGACACCATCAGGAAGCTGAAGGAGGAGATCCAGCAGGAGTGGGGCATCCCCTTTTACAGGCAGCGCTTGGCACAGCAGGAGCCAGGCAGGAGCAACATCAACCTACAGGATGGTGAAACCCTGGCTGCGCACCACATCTTCTACAGCACCATGCTGGTGCTGCTGCAGACTGAGTGCAAGGAGATGCAGGTCTTTGTGAAGGATGATAAGAACCGGACCACTACCTACACGGTGCTGCCCAGCGACACTGTCCGGAAGCTGAAGGAACAGATCCAGAGCCGGCAGGGGCCTCCTGTCAACCAGCAGCGCCTGACCTATGGTTCCTGGGAGCTGGAGGACCAGCACACACTGGCACACTACAACGTCAAGCCCATGACCACCATCTACCTGCTCCTGCGTCTCCGGGGGGGTGCAGGCCCCCAGCATTCCCAGTTCCCTACCTGCTCACCATCCTGAGCATTGCCCTCAGCACCAGCTCATGCTTCTGTGTACCTCCCTGTCATGCTGGAAATAAACGTCTTGGTAGATTCTTGTGCTGCTTACTTGGTTGGTGACAGTGGCAAGTGTCACATGGGGTGGTCAAGGTGATCCTGCCACTGGGATGAGGGGGGACCTCAATACCACCACCTGCTAGGATGGCACAGGGACACATGGGTGCAGAGCAGCAGTGATGCCCAAACCCAGGGTGCCTGGTGGGGTCAGGGATGCCAACCTGCTGCCAGCTGGCCCTCTGGAGAAGAAAATAGCCCCATCCTCTGCGAACTTCTGCCAGCACCAGCACCAGCACCTGCTTGTTCCCACACTGGCAGCTCAAGTGTCTGGGCTGGGGTGCAGCCAGTGCTGGGACATGGATCATGCTGGCGGCATGATGCAGAGGCAATGGGATGTGGCCAGTGACACCAGGGCTCCTGATGCCACCACAGACAGAAGAAAGTATCAGACTTCGAGGTTACCATAGGTCACTGCCTATTGGCACTGGGGAGGTTTTGGTTTTCATGTCACAGAACTGAAAGTGGAGCTGAAAGTACGGTGAGCTGGAAGCCTGGGAGGATCTCATCAAACTTGGTGATGTTCCTGCAGGTTTTGCCTCCCCCAGCCCTCCAAGTGCTGCTGAACACCTCGCCTCTTGGCTCAGTGCTGGGGGTGTCCATGCTGTGGGGTACCATACTGCCCCACCAAGTGCTTCTTGGGGCTCTGGGGCAGACGCGGGACCCTGGGCTGAATCTCTGCTTTATTGTGCTCAATTAGTACAAGGTCGCCCGTGCCACTGCTTCACACCCAGGGTTGTGGGTGCCACCTTTGTGCACCCCTACATCTCCCCTTTGCACCCCCCTCTTCCTGCTAGGCTCCTGTGTCCCACCAGCACCTGTCCTGCCCCTCCATGATCCCACTCCTGCCTGCAGCACCCTTGGGACCCAAGGGTGAACCTGCTTCACCGTCCTGCTGCAATGCCATGCTGGGAGGGCACTGCCTGGCCCTGCAGGTTTACATTCATCGAAACAGTCGTTAATAAATATTTCGGTGACTCTGCGATGGCAGCAGCTGGCTGGGTCCCCACCAGAGCAGGAGCTGGTGGCGAAGGCAGTCGGCAGCCCCTTGGGGGGCTGCTCAGCCCAGCTGCCCTTCTGTGGCCCCAGAGCTGCAAACCCCTGCCACTGCCCATGCAGTGCTGCTGGTAGGGCAGCCAAGGCTGTGCCCCACCTGCGGCCCCGCTCCTAGGCAGAGCCTGGTGCCGGGGGCCAACCCCCGGGTCACCAGGGGGATGCACTGCGGGGGCCCCGCTCGGCCCGTGGCCCCTCATGGGTGCGCCGGCGGCGGGCTTTGCGCGTCTCCTCACCCTGACCGCGGCCAGGGTGTCCAGCGTGGGTGTGGGCTGGTGGTGGGGGTCTTCCCCGGCTCCAGAACCTCTGGCAGACTTTGTCCGTGGCTCCCAGTGGTGGGCGCTCCACCAGCTGGAGGAAGTCCCGGTACCAGACCTTGTTGCCAGGAGCCCCAGCAGTGAGCCGGGGGTCTCCAGCAGGTGCCATGCTCGTGGCCTGCCAGGCACTGATCACCTCCAGGGAGAGCCGCAGCAGGGGCTGGGTGAAGCCATGCTCGGTGGCATGGCAGAGGTAGAGGCCAGCGTCGGCACGCTGCACACTGCGCAGGAGGATGCCCCGCTCCGTCCGCATCACCCGCTCATCCATCTGCACCTGCAGCACCCGCGGGGATGGGCGGTCAGCTCAGCATGGCACGGCACGGCACAGCCCCACCGGTGGCACTTGGCCAGGGAGAGCCTACCTCTCGCTGGGGATCATCCAGGGTGCGCTGGTATGTCCAGAGGACACGGGCTTGCAAGGATTTGGGGATGCACTCCAGGAAAGCGGTGCTGCCCGCCACCCCGTACAGCTGCTTCTGGGGCACACTGCCCCGCCGAGGGTCTGGGGGGACATGGCCTGGCCATCAGCCCCCCACCATGGCAGGGTTGACCCCAACCTCCATCTAGGTCCCAGCTCACCTTCAGAGCAGAGCACATTGGGGTCACCGTTGCGGACGTCCTGCCGGCGGAAACGCCTGTGGGAAAGTAGTGAAGGAGGAAGGGCTGTGGCAGTGTGACCTGTGCCCTGCACAATGACCTCAGGGCAGGCTGGCTGCCCCAGCACAACACACTGGCATGTCACCCACCTCTTGGTGTTGGGCACATAGCGGGTGCAGGCAGTGCCATCCCAGGCACAATACGGGTCCCTGGCCAAGCAGCACTCGGCACAGGCTTTGCCATAGGCACCGCAGCGGTGCAGGGGCAGCTGGGCCAGTGCTGTGGTCGAGCCAGCATAGAGCTGATGCTGGGGGGAGAGAGCAGAGCTGAGCACACACACACCATGGAACAGGGTTAGGCAGTATCATGGAAGGACATGGGGACACTCTGGGATCCCCCCTTACCCGCTTGGAGGAGAGCTGCAGACTGGTGATGGGGGAGGCATCCTGAGGGCAGAGCACAGACAGAAGTTAAGGGTGTGTGGGGAGACCTGGGCTGCTGGTTCCCATGTCCTGGCAGTTATAGTGCCCTGGCACAACTCAGAGCATGGGCAGAACAAGGGAGTGCCAGAGGGAGGTCTGACCAGGGGGATGTGGAGCCCCCACCCTCACCTGGAAGACCTGCAGCTCCTCCAGCAGCAGTGGCTCCATGCGGTGCCAGCTTTCCTTGGGCACTGAGACCACCTTCAGCACTGTGCCCACATCTGTGGGCAGGGAGGGGTGAGACCAGGGGTCTCAGTGTCAATGTCTCCCTACTCTCCCCCACTGCCCCACTCCTGGGATCACCACATACCTGTGCCAATGAAGAGAACATCATAGTGGCCATCAGCAGCGGTGACGCGGTCCACAGCAATTCGGGTGAAGGTGTAGGGCACAGCAGCTTGCAGGAAGAGGGGTCGATGGCCTTGGGGCAACACAGGGTTGTACATCAGTGGGTGGTGCCGGGCAAACTGGATCACCTCGTCCGGGAAGTCCTTGGTGGAACCGAAGGTGCCAAAGGTTTTGCTGGGGCACTGTGAGGAGACAGCACTGGCTAAGCAGGGTCTCACACTCCACTGACCCCATCCCAGGGAGTGGCATCCCACTGCTGCCACCAGCCAGGAGATCCCCACACCACATACCATGCCTGGGCGGGGGTATGGCACACGCCCCTGGTATGACACCCATTGGTAGTTGGGACCTTCCTTGTGTGCAAAGGGGCCCAGGAAAGCCCGGCGGATGTCAGCCATGGTGTAGATGCAGACAGCTGAGCCCTGGAAAACAGAGCTGGTGGGAGAGAGAGGAGATGATGTGAGGACGCAAGGGGGACACCACTGGGTATGAGAGGAGTGGTGGGGAGGGGGCTTGACCTGGAGGTGGAGAAGATGGCATAGACCAGAGGGTTGCGCTTGTCCCTTGTCTGCAGCAGAAAAACATCCCCTGCAAGCAGGTAAGGCATCAGTGTCGCCCCAATATGCCAGGGATGCCCACAGCTATGCTGAGGGGCCACATCCCTCTGCACTCACGGAGCTCATCGAAGTGGGTGTCTGCCCCATCGGGTCCTGGCACAGCACAGACAAGCCGAGCCTTCAGGAAGGTTGTCCACTTGTTCACTAGGCTGCGCTGCCCGCCCATGTCATTCTGCCAGGGAAAGGAGAACAGCAGTGTCAGCAGCACCCCTGAGCACCTCAGCCCCCAGCCCACCTGCCCAGAGATGCTCTCACCCGGCAGATCTGGCCAATGCGGGCGAAGCTGGTCTTGCCCAGCCCCTGCTGCCGTTCAACCGCTGTCTCACGGAAGAAGAAGTAGATCTTGTCGTCATCGGGGTCCTCACTCTCTGGCACCCAAAAAACAGCCACGAACTTGGGCTCTGGGGACAGAAAGGTGATGCCTCCAATGCCTCCACTATCTCTTCCCAGGGATTCTGGGGTACCTGTCGGGGTCCCATGAGGGTGCAGAATCAACCCCGCCCAGCTGGCAGACAGAGGCAGAGTGAGGATGGGACCACACCAGACAGCAGGGATCTGCAGGGCACATGGGGACCCCTGAAATCACCCTCTGATGTGAGTGGAGGACAGGGCACAGCCAAGCCTGGAGGTGACATTGCCCTGATGCCTCCAGAGATCAGCAACACTGTGCTGGTGTGCCAGCAGATCCTTTGCCACTCTCCCACTTTCCAGCACTGACCGTTGAGCCAGCGGGAGTCATGCTGCTCTGTGCGGATGGAGGGACGTTGGCCCAGGCTGCGGAAGATGGTAAAGTCACGGCCCATCAGATCGGTGGCCACCCCAGAGTAGAGCTCTTCGCCTGGCAAGCACAGAGGGAAGTGTTAGAGGAGACAACCCAGTACTCCCCAGCCACACTGCACCCAGCACTGGGCTCAGCTCTCCCTTACCCACGAGGACGGAGGCAGCTGTGTGCCGCGGGTCATACGGGCTCTTCCCCTTGCCATCCTCGGTCTGGCGGAGGTCCAGCTTGAAGGTGGGCTCCTGGAGAGGGGTAAGGATGGGAGGTGGGCAGCTGGCAGCAGCCAGAGGCCATGGCAGTGCTGGGGGGGGCTCACTTCTGCATGCTGGCCAGCCTCCACGAAGGCACACACAGGATGAAAGGCACCAGTGCCACAGGCATATAGGTGGGTCCGGTTGTAGGGGTGCAGGATCTTCACAAAGTTCATGCACTCAGCCTGGGGATGGAGGGCACAGGGGGTGAGGTGGTGCTGGGGCAGGGCCTCGGCATTCCCTTGGAACCCCACAACAGCCCTCAGCACTCACTGTGATGTCCTTGCCGGCCCAGTTGCATTCTTCTCTCCACTCCACTGGAGCTGGCCAGTAAATCTGCACGTGGAAAAAGGGATGCTCACAGCCCCCAGTATGCCCAGGGCTGCCCCACCAGCGCCTCCCGCGCTGTTACCTTCCTGTCTCGCTGGCTGATGTCATCCAGGGCCAGGGAGAGGAGGTGGTTCTGGGCACCAGCGAAGAGGCGGCCGCGCTCCTCGTCCAGCAGCAGGGCCTCGTAGCAGCACGAGCGCTCAAGCGAGAAGAGGCGCAGCCCATGGCGAGCCCGCAGCTCTGCCGGGACCCACCGGCACTGCTCAGCCCAGTCCCAGCACTGCCCGGCCCCTTCTCCTGCTCTGGACACACATTCCAGGGCTACCTGGGTCTGGCCATGGCCCCCCTGCCATGCCATCCCCTCCCCCAAACCTGTCCCACTGGCTTGACCAGGTTCATCAAGCCCAAGCTGGTCCAGCACCCATGCTCGCAGCAGCCCAACACACCCATCTCCATGTCCCCTGACACCCACCACCAAACCACCCAACACCTATTCCCATGCCCCCTGGCACCCATCCCTGTACCTCCCACCAGGCAGCAGGCAGCAGAGGAGAAGGGGCCATTCCCTGCCCCGCGGAGCTAATCCCACCGTGGCGGGAACAAACAGTCCTTTGTCAGGCAGGGAGGAGAGCTCTTGCTGGGACCTGCCGCTGGACAAAGCCCCCTGCACTGTGCTGGAGCCCATGAAGTGGCCAGTCGGGAACCCGGCACCAGCTCTCCAGCCAGCACGGCATTCCCACCAGGCATGGCACATCTGTGGCTAGGGAGTGCTGCCACAGTGCATACAGAGGTAGGGGCACCTGAGCCAGCATATGCTGGCCTGTGAGTGAGGTCCCAAACTCAGGCATAGCCCCAAGGGCATGCAGGTGGTCCTGGAGGAGCTGGCATCAGGATAGGAATGTGGCAGCCAGTACCAACACCTGGTTGCCGGTGGGGAGGGCGGCAGCAGTGCCAGGAAGGCATCTGTGCTGGGGTTTTGCAGCCCTCCCACCATGCTGCACCCCAGGATGCTCCCGTCCCTTGGGATGATGCTGGGTGCTGCTGACACGGAACCACACCTGACCCCATGTTCCCCCACCCTGCCCATGTCCCATGCTCACCAGGGAAGGCCAGCTTGAGGCGGGGGGTGGCAGCAGGTGGGGGACGGCCAGCAGCGAGGCCACACAGCAGGAGCAGAAGCAGGATCAGTGTGCGGCTCATAGCCGGGGTCTGGCTGGTGGCGCCGCGTCTGGGGCAGAGAAGCAAGACCTCAGCTCAGGTTACAGCCCCCTCCCCACTGTCCCCAGACCACGATCCCTCCCTGATGCTGCTGATAGTATCTGGCAAGTCCTGAGCATCGGCATAGGGCAACCCCAGGCATGGTATGAGGGGAATCCCCACTGGGCTCGACCTAGCAACTGAAGGAGATGTGAGCCAACCACATCCTTCCCTGTCTTTAAGCCCCCATTATTCCAACCCCAAACCTAATGGGCTCCAGGAGCAGTCTTCCTGCTCCTGCCCTTGGTAAAGTGAGGCAGTTCAGCTGAACAGCATCCAGCCCTCCCCATGCCTGCCTGAGCCTGTCAGCAGGAGGGTGCTGGGCTCTGCCCAATCCTGCCAGCAAGCACAGAGCTGTCCCATAGGAATGGGGACAAGGACGGAGCAACCACCGCAGTTGTGACAACAAGGCAGGGCAACCTGGGCAGTAAATGGACTCCTAAGCATTGGGCAAGCTGTCCATCAGGGGAGTCATGGGGTCCCATGCCTCAGTTTCCCCCACTGCTCTAGCCCCACCATTGGACTCTGGCCCTCCTTCTACCACAGTGTGAATTGGAGCAGGTTTTGAGGTGCTCTAGGTAAGGGGGCCCATGCTGGTGTGCCTACCACCCTGATCGGTGCCCACCAGAGGGTAGGAAAGCACTTCCCTGGCTCCAGCAGCAGCACACTCTACCCACGGGAGCAGGAGGTGATGGTTATCAGAGCAGCAATGCCAAAAAACCACGGATCCCACCTTGCCCCCTGGCCATGCTGTGGCACCTCCCTGTGCCTCCTGCGAGGCACAAACTAGGCTATGCCGTTCATCAGCCCTTGTGGATTTCACCCATGGCACAGCCACCGAGGCCTCATCAGGACACTGGTGACAACCAAAGCCCTACTGCAGCACCGGAGCTCCATGCAATCATTCCAGGCTCTGCCACCCTGTTTGGGCATGGCATGAGCTGGACACTGGTGGATGTCAGCCTGGAGGGTCATACGTGCATGGCAGTGCCCGGCATGGATTGGGCACATCTGCTGCCGCCTCCACAGTTCCTGCGAGCAGGGCCAGCCCGTCCGGGCTGGCAGGTGGGGGTGAGCCCGGGGCAAGCAGCGGGCAGCAGGCAGCGAGCAGCGGGCAGGGCCCGGCCGGGCGCACTGCCGGCTCTGGCTGCCCGGTGTCCCGGAGCGAAGGCGGCCGACGCTAATGGCATTTACAGAGGCGCCGGGACAAGGCGCGGGACCCGCCGGGTTCTGCCAGCCCCGACGGCTGCCGCCAGACAGGGCCGTGCAGGGGTACCGGGGGGCTCCTCCTGCCCGGACCGGCCGAGCGGCCAGGGCAGACCCCCGGGCGCGGATCCTCGGGCACGGACCGTCGGGGACTGACCCGGCTGTCACGGAGGGCAGTGTGGAGGGACGACCTGCAGCGGCAGCACCACAGACCCCCGGTGCCAACCGTGGCAGATCCAGCCCCCGAGACGCTCAGTGCCAGCCCCGCCGCCAGTCCTCTAGTTCCAGCTGGGACACGAACTCCGCCGCCAGCCCCCTGGTACGACCCCGGGCAGCCCCCACGACGGCAGCGCAGAGACCCTGGCCCGGGACATCCTCCGGCCACCCCCGTACCCTGTCCGCCCCGCGGCCCCTGACACCCACCT
>VWZF01005837.1:0-28332 GCA_013396755.1 Sclerurus mexicanus | reverse complement strand
GGTGCGGGGGCCGTGCCAGGGGGTGCAGGGGCCGTGCCGGGGCCGTACTGAGGGTGCGGGGGGCCGGTCCCGCGCCCCACTCAGCTGCAGCCCAGATGTCTGGCCCGGGCCCAGCCTGGAGCAAACAAAATTCCTCCGCTGCCTCCCATTTTCCAGACACCGCTGCCAAGAATAGCAAGTGCCGAGTGGTGCCGGCAGCGGGGCCACGCGTGCCTCGGCGGGCAGGGCTCGGAGCGGGGGGAGCACGGGCAGCCCTGGGGGCCACACCTGCCTTGTCCTCCCCGTGTCCCCGACCGTCCCTACCTGCGGGTGGAGGAGTCCAGGAAGGCAGGTCCAGCATGACTGGGGAGGCAGAGTTGCAGGCAGCAGCGGTTGTAGGCAAGTGTGAAGGGACCGGGGAGGCTGGACTGTAGGCAGAAGTGGGTGTAGGCAAGTGCAGGCAGTAAGTGCCAGCAGGCAGTGAGCGCAGGTGGGCTGGCAGTGAGTGCAGGCAGGTCAGGTGCAGGCAGGTCAGGTGCAGGTGCAGGCAGACAGCTGGCACAAGCAGGCAGTGGGTTCAGTAGGCAACAGGAGCCGTGCAGGTAGACACAGGCAGGCCGGCCACAGGCCAGCCACAAGCAGGAAGAGCTGTGCCAGGCAGGGTGCCTGGGCAATGCCCTTCTGTCCCACTGCCAGTAACGAGGTCAGGTGGCAGGGAAGTGCTGGGATTACTCTGCCATGAGACTTTGCCCAGGTACCACAGCAGAACTTTGGGCTGGGTGGCCCCCACAGAGCCAGGCATGGCATCCCTGTGCCTACTGTACCAGGATGGTAGGCTGAGATGGTGGGGATAGGGACATTGTGCCCAGCCCTGCATAGCAGGCACATTCCAGTGCTGTGCCAGCACTGTGCCTCAGTTTCCCTTCACCCAGCTGGGACTTTTCCAACCACTGCCACTCCCGGCACGCGTGGCGAGTTGGCCGGATGATGTCACCACCACCCCAGCCCTGGAGCCCTGCGGGGACCTTGCTGGCAGTGGCTCCGCCTGGAGAAACCATCAGGCGTCAGAAGGGCCGGGCTTCCATCCCGGAAAAAACGGCGCGGGAGGGATGCGCCACGTCGGCCACCGGCCACCCCTTCCAGCCCCACCGGGAGTTCCTGGCAAGCGCCCGAGCCACTGAGCGCTGGCATGGTGACAGTCACCAGCTGGAATGGGTATCGCCACCAGCATCCCTCCCTCATCCCTGCACTCTGCCAGCCCGCGGAAGGCGTCCCGGCCAGGTGCCGCTGGCCTGGCTCCCCGCCAGTGCGGGGGTGTCACCGCCAACGGCACAAGCAGGTGCTGGCGCTCTTTGATCCCGTCCCTGCCGCTGGCAGATCCGCACCCAGGGATCGCTGCCTCGGCCAAATCTCCCCCGGCGGTTCCGGCTCCAGCGAGCATCGGTAGCTCTGAGAGCAGCGCCCCTGCCGCCAGCGGTGTTTGCGGTAGGAAAGGGCTCCTCTCCACCTCCGCAGGGCTCCCGGGGGCAGCACGGCAGCAGGCAGCAGCCAACGCTCCTGCATTTCCTGTGCCAGCGGGTGAGCCAGCAGGGCATGGGAGGTATCTGTGCCAGCGAATGGGTGACCAGAACCAGCGAATGCTGAAGAGCCCGTATGGAGGGAGAAGGGCTTGGATGTACATCCACTAGCCCCCAGGACAAATCCTGCACCTCAAAGAGGAATCGTACCTCACCAGGAGAGCCCTGGTGATGCTGTGGAGACCTGCGGGGTGTCTCCGCAAGAGTGCTACAGACTGGCCTCCCATCTCCTTGAGGACTAGGGAGCATCCCTCTGCCCACGTGGAGCCACCATGTCTGGGGACAGGCAAAGCTCAAGGGTCAAGGTGAGCTTGTTATGCCAGCCGTTGCCATAAGCATCCCTGTGCCACCTGGGCTTGGCACAGCACCACTCCCCAGCCAAGAGACAGGCTTGTGCAGCAGGGTAGCCTTTGCCAGCACTCCCAATGCCACTGCTAACTTGTCAGCAGGAGAGGAGAGAGAAGAGGACCGAGGGGCATCCTCACCCAAGCCTGCACCCATGACCTGGGTACAGGGTTACCCTGCTTGACCTAGTACCTGCTGGGCCTGGCCACCCCAAAAAACTCCTGGCTGTTCGTGGTGACACTAAAGATGTGGTGACTCCTTTGGGAGTCCACCTGTGAAACATGGTGTTGGGCTGCGGGATGGCATTGGACTTTGGGTGGCTGCCACATTGCTGGTGCAGGGGGAGGATGTGCCAGGAATGGGGAAAAGCCCACAGGTACCCCAAGTGTGCCAGTGCTTGGGCTTGGCTGGCAGTGAGCAACTGTGCTCAAGCCAGTTGCATCCTCATAGCACAGAATGGTGGAGATGTCCCAGGGGGACACCAGATCTAGGCTCACACCCTGTCTGTGGATATACCCACCCTGACCCTATGTCCACCCCCTCATCACAACACACCGTTGTGAGACCCCAGCAGCAGGGACCCTTGTGGCCCCAGCACATTCTTGCCGGGATTAGGTACTGGCTCCTGGCAGCACCATGCTGGTGTGGCCTGGCTAATCCCCTTTTAATTGTCCCAATCCTGTGCCGGGCTGATCTGGGCTGCCCAGAGGATGTGGGATGTTGTGTGCACCCCAATGCCTGAGTACATCTGGGGTGCTTCATCACGTGTCCCCTCAGTGGGACTGAGCCATGGGGTTGTGTGAACCTTTGGGGTGATGATGAAGGAGGAGGCATCTATCCTCCTGGTGCAGCACAATGGCTTTTAGCAAAAGGGAAGTATCCTGGTTGTATGTGATTCTATCCTACTGACCCAGGGTGACCATCTCTCATTGGCTTCATGTCTGCTGGCAGCCAGGCTCTGGGGCAAGCAGAGGGGCCATGTCCCGTGCACTGAAAACTGCTGATCTTGAAACTCCTCAAAACTATCCAGTGGGGCAGGAACAGGACATGCAGGGTCTCAGCACCATTCCAGCCCTCTCCCTGTCCCAGTGGGAGGTGCTGGCTGAGCACCCCTGCCTGCTGCCCTGCCCATGTTGCTTTGGTCCTGCCCTGCACCACACCAATCAGTGGCATCCAGCTCCTTCAGCTTTAAAAATAGGCTGGTGTCCCTGCCACACATCAGTAATTTTAGCCAGGGCGTGTCTCGCCGGGAAGCATGCAGGACCGTTCATCTGCTCCTGCTGCATCCACACCCGGGGCTGATGTCAGCCCCTTGATGCCCACTTGCTGGTCCCTGCCCCAGGGCAATGCAGTACAGCCATGGCCACCTTGGGCATGGGCAATGTCTGTTGGGATGGTGAGGGCAGGAGAGTGAGGACAGGTATGTTCAGCTGCCCCTCCAGCCTACCTGCCTCCCATCCCGGGCTTCTTGCCCCCAAAGTCAGTGGCACCAGGAAGCACAGCATCCCACGGCACACATCAGCACCTAGCCAGGCGGTGGCAGAGGAGTCTTGGCACCGTGCCCTCTGCTCTCACCCTTCTCCTCTCACCCTGGCCCCCCAACACAACAGCCACTTCAGATTGCCTCCCACAGTGCTCCCGCGGGGCTGTGCCGGCTGGGAAGGCTGCGGGGGCCACCACTGAGTATAATGGGGCTATTGACGGGTGAGCCAGCGGCCCCAGCACGGCACAATGGGGCCTTGTCTGCTGGCCCAGATCCCACTTCTGCCCAGCCCCATGCCCAGCCTCAGGATCCCCCCTTTCCCGATCGCCAGAGTCCTCACCCAGGTGCCAGCCAGGGCAAGCCCTGCCTGTGACTGAGCCAGTGAGTGCAGTGAAGGAGCCACAGGTGGAAGGACACTGGGTGAATCCACTCTTCCAATAAACCAAGGAGCATTGCTTTGGAAACCTTCCAACACAACTGTGCTCATCCCAGCCACCCCAACTGGGGCAGGGCTTAGGGGTCCCTACTCAGCTGTGGAGTGACAGGGACAAGGAGGCGGTATGTGCCTCTTCTTCCCTCTCAGAACCATGTCCAAGCCCACTGGCATCTAGCACGCACTGACAGGAGGCAGGGATGTCACCACTTCCCAGGGAGTTACACAGTCTCAGTCTCCCAACCACATGCCCCCCCTCGGTGGGCCAGCCTGATGCCCCAAATCCACCATCTCACCTGTTAAGGTGCATGGGCTCTGCCAGAGCCCTCCTGCTTCCTCTCCTGGTGGATAAGCTGGGGCTGTGACTGCTGCCTGCTCTTGAAACCCCAAATCCTCGGAGCTGGACGCCAGTCCCGCCAGTGGCGGGGGTGGAGGGAGGGGACGCAAAGCCCCGGTCCCTGCTCCCGGGGCCGGCACCAACAAAAGGCAACTGTGCCGCGTGTCCTCCCCATGCACCCAGCGACCTGGCTGGCCGCTCGGGGACAGCCCCTCGGGACCCCGGAGCTCCCTGGGGTGTCGCCACCCCCTCTGCCTACACTGGGAAGGCAGGAGAGATACGAGCGAGCCCTGAATCCCCAATCACAGCCGCGAAACATTCCAGTGTTCCCAAGGACGGGTCCCTGCCTGCTTGGTCCTGTTCCTGCCAGGAGTGGTGCCAGGGTGAAGGCACTCATTTGAGTGCCTCATCTGTCCCCCCTGCCTCATCTACTCCTTCAAAGCCCAGCCCAGCAGGGCTGGAGGAGGAGGAGGAACAGGATGTGGCTGCTGCCATGCTGCCCGTTCTGGGGGAACTCACCTTGTGGTACGCCCATAGCTACTGTGGGGCCGGCTGGCTGCCTCTGAAGCATCCCTGTGGTCCGAAGGCCAAGCAGCCCGTGCCGCCTCATTAATGCAGGATAAATGTGTAACAGGCTCTTGGTTGGGCTGGGGTGGTTTGAGCTGCATGGCTCTTCTTGCCTTCCCAGCATGCCAGGACATGGGGATTCAGTGGCTCTATCTGAATAAGAGCCACACAGCTGGAGCAGAAGGGAGAATAAAGGCCCATCTTGTAGCTGGGCATGCCGGGGTGTCCAGTGCTGGCTGGAAAGAGAGGACTGGGCAGCACACTGTGGGCACAAGGCCACTGCTGGAGGAGGAGGCTGATCTCAGCCCATCCACCTGCCAAGAGGGCATGAGTCAAAAGAGCCAACGGAACCAGGCTCTGTTCAGTGGTATCTGCCAGCATGGGAGGCAGTGGGCATCATTTTAATAATAAAAAAACCACAAAACTCAAAAACAAAAAAACCCACAGGAAATTCCATCCGACGGCAAGGGAATGTTTTTGCTGCTGTGACAGTGGCCAGGTGCTGCCACGGCTGTGCCAGAGGCTGCAAAGCATTCAGCAATGAGGATCCATGCCTGAGCAGCCAGCACCAGCTAAGTGATTCCTGGGGTGGTCTCAGGGCAGCTGGGTACTCTGCCAGCACTGTGCCAGACCCCAGCCACCCTCCTGGCAGCTATGCCTGTGCAGAAGGAGAGGGGATGGAACACACAATCCTGGGATGTCAGTGCCAAGACAGAGTCGGGCTCTTGCCATAATGTCCTAGAGTTGATGGTGTGTGGATCACTATGCTGTGCCATGTGGTGCCATGTAAAACCACAGGGCACCTTGCAGTGTTGAGCTCCATGGGAAGCACTGGGTTTGCTGGGGGCCTCAGAGTACAGGTGACCCTCACCAGAGAGCTGCCAGGCAGCACATTCACCACTTCCCATTGGACAGACTGAGAGGGACTGGGGCTGTCCACGGAGGGACAGGCAGAGGTGCTGGGGTGAAAGTGAGGGGAGAGGGCTTGGGGGAACACAGGCCTGGGGAAACATGGGTTGGGGTCACATGGGTGGGTGACAGGAGAGCCCCAGTGGGGCCAGGCTGGCTGCAGGCAGAGACCAGGCAGTGGGCACGCAGGATGTGGGCAGTGGGTAGGCAGGGTGCAGGCAGTGGCTGGGCAGGATGCAGGCAAGGTGTGTGCAGCATGCAGGCAANCAGGCACGATGTGGGCAGGCAGTGGGCAGGGGGCGGGCAGGGACCGGCAGTACCGCCGGCTGCCGCCAGAGGGCGGTCGGGCCCCGGTGCCGCCGCGCTCCCCGGTGCTCCGCCAGCCGTGTCCGCCCCGCCGGGCAGGGACATCACCAGCCGCGGCCGTGCCCCTGCCCACACGGTCACGGGATGTCCCGCGTGGGTGGTGTGGGGTCACCAGCGCCCTGCACACCTCCCCGGCCGGCGGGAACCGGGAGCGGCTGGCCGGCGGCGGGGGACGGCGGGGGCCGGTGCTGCCACGGCACCGCGCTGACCTTGCCGGCGGCAGAGCGGGAGCGGGCAGCGCTCTGGGCAGAACCGGCGGAGCTGGAGCAACTACCCGTGCCCTGGCACTCACGGCCTGACCTCCCCAGGGACAGCTGCAGTGCAGGGAAGGCAGCTGGGAGCCCGTGTCCCTGTCCCCACCTCGGCCATGGTGTCTCCATTGTGCCGACAGGGCCACAGCTGCCGGGGGGCGGCATCCCCCATACCCATCCCTGCTCTCATCTATGCTTTCTTCAGCCCGCCGAGCCCGGTGCTGGTGGCAGGTGGGCGCTGCTGCTCACAGGCACCGTAGGGCTCCTGGGAGTGCCATGGAGTGGGTGGCAGGGACTTTGAATGGCACGGGATGTGCCAAGAGGGACTGCAACTGAAGCTGGCCTCCGGCATCTCCCTGGCATCTGGTGCCCAGTGCCTCTCCGACTGGGGAGCTCTGGGAAGGGTATGAGGGGATTTTCCATGAAGCAGCATGGTGGGGAAGGGTTTCAGTGAACTGGGCTGTAGGGAAGCACATGAGGTGGCTGGGCAGAGCTGGGACACGTGCCCCTGACACATGCTGGCCCCCTGCTGACAACCAACTGGGCCCTGCCGGCCTGCAGCCTCGTGAACTGACCCAGCCCCATGGCAAACAGCGCTGAACTGGGCAAGCCAGCTCTTGGATTGGGCAAGGAGAGATGGCCCTGCACTCAGGGCCAGTGGCATCAGGGCTGCCCTGGCTGCACCTTGCTTTGCCCACTAGAGGCAGCCCCTCTGCCAGCACAGTGGGTGCTTATCCTGGTTCATGCTTCCTCCTCTCAGCTCAGCCCCTGCAGTCCCTGGGCTCACTCCTGGCTGAAAGGCAGGTGGGTCGGTACCATCAGCCCCCTGGCAGCCCTAGGCAGGGTGGTGCTGCCAGCTTTGCCATGTGGTGGGGGTTCCAGGGACAGGAGCACTGGAGGTGCTGGAGGCTGGCTGCATGCCGGCGGTGGCGGGAGCTGGCTGGGGCTGTTTTCCTCTCTGTTTGCTCGGCCCTGGGGACGGCCAGCGATGCGGATCAAGGCCGGTGTCCTTCAGGCAACCAATTGTCAGCCAGCTCGGAGGGGAGGGAGAGGGGCAGCTGCCCCAGGGCTTTCCCAACCCTGGAGAGGGCCACCATGCCAGCACTGCCCAGCCTGAAACAGTGCCAAGCTCAGTCCACCCAAACACAAGGCTGGGTGATGCCAGCTGGGGCCCAGGGGGTGCCTGCTGAGACCTGGAACCCAGAGCTCCCCAACCACCCCCTGGCTGAGGTGGCACCCCCACATCCCATCACTGTGGGAGCTCAATAGCCCCAGTGCTGGAGGACATGGCAGCTTCACTCCTAAGCACCAGCACATCCTTTTATGTTTCTCTTGCTGAATCTTTCCCTGATGGGCCATGAAAGGGCCTTTATCTCCTCTCCTCCTAATGGGTGGATCACAGTTGACAGGAGCCTGTGCTGGCCTGTCTGACTGTGGGACTAACAGTCACCCCAGCAAGGGTGGGGGCCCATAATGGTCCCACTGGTGCCTGTGTGGGGAGTCAGAGCAGACTGCTTTTCACTGGGACTGCAGGAACCATATCTGCTCCTTGGTCATCTCTGGACCAACTACGGCCCCTCAGGGAGGGGCAGGACATGGCTGTGGCCACATCTCCATTTTTGGCTTGGTTATTTATATCTCTAAACAAGGATGCTACAGTTGTCTGGGCTGAAAGGTGTCCCTGGTCTTCCCCTGCTCCCTGGTCCCCAGCTCCCCAGCCATCTGCCACCCTGCTGCCCAGGCCCTGGGCAGCAAGCCCAACATCCCCGGGAGGTCTCCCAGCCGGCTTCCTGCTCCTGACAGCTTGCTGGAAGCTTGAATGTGAAGAGAAGAGCCCCTTTCCCAGGGACTGGAGCCCCTTCAACACTGCCCCACATTTTCTTCCACTTCCCCATGCTGGAGCCCTATTCTTTCTCTGCTAAACACTAAGCATCCACCTTCACTGTGACTCGGCCCTGGATCTGGTGTCACATTTGGGGTGTAGGGCAGCCCAGCCCTGCTGTTCTGCGCTGCTGGCATAACCTGTGCCTCCTTGTAGGTTGTGGCAGCTGCCTGGGCTTCCTCCCTATCCTCAGGAAGCCTGGGTGGTTGCAATGTGGGATGCTAAGCTCCCTGTGGTATAGAGGACTCTGAGGCTTGGGGAGCTGATGAAAGGCAGCTCCCAGCCCTGAGAGACTCAGGCCATGTGCACATGGGAGTGTTTCCCATGCAGAATGGGGCTGCATCCCATCCCAAGGGAGAGCTGCCAGAGTATCCCTCCAGCAGCTGGTGGTAGTCAACACCTCTTTGCCCACCCAAGGGAAGACACTGCTGGCCCAATGCTTGACTTTCCAGTGGGATGTGGGGACCAACAGAGCCCAGTAGCTGGGACACTGTGTAAATGGTCCAAGACACACGGGAGCTGGGCACTGGGTGCCTAATGTTTCAGGAGCATCAGGGCTACTTGGTTTTTTTCAGCTTGAAAGGCATTTGAGTTGCGTTTAAAGGCATTAAAGTCCTTGCTAAGTCCTTGCTTAATTACCTTAAAGGCATTTAAGCCTTTGCTGCAGGACAGTCAGCCCATGGAAGCAAAGCCTCTGACCCTGGTGGGGCTGTGGGTGCTGATGGTGGGGACAGTGGGGACATGGCTGCCCTGCCTGAGTGGCAGAGCTGAGCAGGCTGCTGCTAGCCCTTCTAGTGGGGACTGAAGGGACAGTCTCCCTGTGCCAAGAGGAACAGTTTATTCCCATCTCTTAAGGCTCAAGGCATCCTCCTGCCCTCAAGTGCTTCCAAGCAGCAGTGGTGCTTGATGACTGGGAGCTGGGGGAGCCTGTGTGGGACCAGCATCCTGGAGGGAACTGCAGGAGCTAGGTGTTCTGGGACCCCCTCTAAACTCCACAGTGGTGCAGGGAGAGGCATTGGGGTTACCCCAGGGCTCGTCCTCAGGTCCTTGCTTCCCAGCTTGTCACTTGGTAGGGAGGCGATTGAACGCATAGATAACCCACTCTTCAGGTCTGCTGAGCAGTGCTTTGCTTCTGGCTTCTGTAAAGTTAATTGGTTTCGAGGTTCCAGGAACAAACGAAGGAGAAAAACCCACTCTCCAACGTGCGGGATCATTGAATGCTCTCTGGTGAGTTATAATTGCAAATCATGTTTTGAAATCACATTAACAAATTAGCTTGTGTTGTTGTTGTGCCCTGCCACATGACAGCATGTGCCAAAAGGGAGGCGGCGGTCAAGGGCGAGGGAGGGGGCCACCAGCTGCCCCCTGCCACCTCTAGGTCCAGATACCCTCCTGCCAGCACTGGGGGGCTTCTGTGGAGGGTGGGGTAGGGCTAGCAGTAGAAAGGGTCCAACCCTGGCCATGGCTTCGAACAGGTGTCACTGTAGAGTCCACCCAGCCCATGCTGTGGGCCACAGGCATCCCTCTCCTCTTATCAAGGCATTTCTGGTCCCTTTGATGGGTCTTAGAGACCCTGCTGGGTGCTGGCACTGTGTCTGTGGGATGACCAGTGCTGGGGACCAGAGGCACCTGCTGGCAGGTTTCCGGCAAGGACAAGCTCCAGGAGACTTCTTGCTCGAGAGGTCACAGCAGTGGTGCTGGGAACGCTGCTTGGGCTGCAAATCTAGCCATTATGTCTGCCATATCTTCCTGCCATCTGGGGCCTGGGAACAGCGGGCAGCAGCAGGCAGCAGCAGGCAGCAGGTGCAGGGGCCAGGTAAGGAAGCTGGGCGTAACAAGGAAAGTGCGCCCTGGCCATGCATGGCACCTACTGCTTCGTGCCTGGATCCCAGCTGGCCTTGTCCATGCTAGGATATTGTTGAGGCCAAGGGGTTTTATGGGCTCACTTTAATCTGTTCGATCTCTGAGCATGGCTGAAGGATAAAAATAAGGGCAGCTTTTGGGGGAAATGGTGAGAAGGTAAACCCCACAGAAATGGCCTGTGGGAGATGGGTCTGGCACAGTGCTCAGCTCCCTGCTACCAGTGAGGCAGGATGCTGCTGGTGAGATGAGCCATGCTGTGCCGTGCTCCCCTGAAGGCTCCTCACATCCGGGAATCCTGCGTCAAACTTTCCAGACAGCTGGAGAAAACTGCATGGTTTGGAATCCACTGGAGCCCAGGCACAGCCCTGACATCACCAGACCCATGGTGACACTGCCTGGGAAGAACCAGCAGCTGGTTCAAGGGATCAAGAGAAGTCTTAGCCCACTCCTCTCATGGCTTCCCTCTACCCCACTCCTCTCATGGCTTCCCTCTACATGGCCAGCCCAGCTGCAAGAGGCTGGAGCTGCTGTGTGCCAGCTGTAGGGACACTGGGACAGGCTCTGAGAGGCCTGGGGACATCTTTGCTCCCTTTTCTTCCTCTCCTTCTCACTGCTTTGATTTTCTGCAAAACTTCATCTGGGCATGGTGGAGCCCATCTGGAGAGTGGAAACAATGAAGAGGAGTGTCATATGCTGGCCAAGAGAGGGGATGATAAAAAGGAGTTATGGTTGCATTTGTGCCAAGAGGAGAAGAGGAAGGGTGTTTGAAGGCTGGGAAGGAGCAGACAGCTTCCATGTCACTGCCCACAACCTGGTTCTCCAGCATGCCCACCCCATGGCAGGCACTGCACTCTGTGCCATGGGGCCACACTGCCTGTCCCTGTTCCCAGAGCATGTGCTGTGTTTGCTTATGGGGTGGAAGCTCTTGGCATCCCTTTACAACCCTGGCGAGGTGTGTTGCCACCTGTCCCAGGACTTCTCTGTGCCGGTGCCACGTGGCTGCTCCCGCCTTTACCAGGGCAGGAGAAGGGTTAAATTGATAGCTTGAGGCCAGCCATGCCCATCCTCTGGGTGCCTCTGGCTCCCCGTCACACTGCCAAACCTGGCTGTCTCCAGTCCCCTGGCATGCCAGCCAGCGCTGGTTCAGCACTTACGCATGCTGCTGTTATTAGAAATTAGTTAATGGATGTATGTATCCAGCCAAAGGAGAGCGGCAGTAACAGGAGCCTCGGGATTGCTGGGAGCGTGAGGGCACAGCTGCCACTGAATATTTAACATCCCTCAATGTCCAGGTGAGAGGGTGCTGCTGCTGCGAGGGGACATTTTCTGCCTCTCATCCCAATGGCAATGCTTACTGCTGGCTGACAAAGCCATTTCCATCCCAGGCTGCCTGAGGCTTTGCAAGGATTTATGAAAGATATGCATAACACAAATAAAACCTTCCAGCAGTGAGTGGAGCCCTCCTGCCAATGAGCAGTGGCTGGGCAGGGCTTGTGGCTGAGCATAGGGAGGTGGGTGGACCCCTAAGCGTGGACCCTCTGAAGTAAAAGCCAGGCAGGGAGTAGTTTAGGGGTGACAGCCCTTGGAAAGGGACAGAGAATATTTGGGGACATGGCTGGTGACTGACCACGAGTTCCTGGCTCTCCCTGAAGCATATGGGATGCACTTGGGAGAACAAATTTCCTCTTTAGGGCACTTTTATGGGGATAGACCCCAACATTGTGTCTCCATGAAAAAAAAGAGGTGTTTCAGCTCTAGTGGGGAAATTTGCTGGAGACTGGAGGAGGAGATCAGACCGTCCCACTCACTCTGGATCCTGTTGGGATGATCCCACATGGGTTGTTTATTTACAGTGTGCTGAGGTGCTGGGGCAGGCCCTCTGGGTGCAGTGGGCACCCTGAGCATGGCAGCCAAGTGGGCTGGCTTAATGTGAGGAAGCTTGAGTTTCCCAAGCTAGGGAGACAGTCTGGCTGAGGTGGGTTGCTGTTGGGTGACCTTGCGCCTGCTGAGTGACCCTGCCCCTGCCTAAAATGGGGGAAAACCCAGTGGCCACACTCAGCGCTTTCTGGAATTACCCCTTCAGATTAGATTAGAGCAACTGCTCCAGCCCGCTGCTTTGGGAGCAGCCGCTGGTCTCTGGCAGCAGCCCTGTCTACTCTGGGTAGGGATGCCCGATGGAGTGATCATGCCTGGAGAGCCATCAAGGGATACCAAGTGAGGTGGCCATGTGTGCTGGGGTGGGGATGCTCGTTGAGGTACCAATTCCAGGCGGGGCAGCGCTGCCTGGGGGGACACTGACGCTCAGTGGGATATGATGCCTGGTTGGAGGGGAGGTATGCCCGGTGCGGGGTGGGGTGATGCCCAGTGGTTCATTGATGCCCGGTGATGGAGATGATGCCCAGTGGGGTAATGCCCGGCCGTCGGCCATGCTTGGTGAGGCATCAGTGCCCGGTGGGGCGGCGGTGCCTAGTGGGCGGCGATGTCCGAGGGGCGGTGGTCCCGCCGGGGAGGGGCAGGGGCCGGGCGGTGCAGGCGGTCGCTCCTCGCGAGCGGTCCCTCCCTGGCGCTGCCCCAGCGGAGCGCAGATTGGGAGCCGCCGCGGTGGGGGCGGGCCCGGCTCCGGTTTAATCTCCGGCTCCGCCGGGATTACGGTCGCAGGATAGTCTCTAATCCGCGGCACTGGCCACCGGGGGCTGCTCGCCCCAGCCCGCAGCAGAGAGGCACCGCGGAGAGGGGACAGGTAGGTCCCTCCGGTCTCCCCCGCTGCTCGCACCCCCGGGCTCTCTGCCTTGTCCTGCGGGAAGCTCCGTGGTTGGAGGCTGCCGGGCGCTCGGACCCCTCACCTCTCCGTATTCTCCTCCGCGCCCCACGCAACCCTCCCCGACCCATGACTCTCCGCTGGCCCCGCTTTCCCCCCGCAGCCCAGCTCTCCCTCCTCCTTCTTCTCCTTCTCCTCCTCCTCCTCCCGGCGCCGAGCAGCACGGGGAAGACTCCGGGGCTCGGCAGCCGTGGCAGGTGGCAGCGCCCCGTGGCTGTTTGCTTTGCTGTCCTTCTGCCACTTCCCTCCCCAGCGGCTGGCACCTTCCCACGGGTGGGTGACAGATCCCGCGAGGGCAGGGGGAGGCAGAGCCCTGCCGTGCCGCCTGGGTACTCCGACGCTCTGGCACAGCCTCTGCCCGGATCGCGGTGCTGGGGGCTTCGGCATGGCTGCCTACTCTGGCGATACTAATAGTGACACCAGCCCCCAAACTCCCTTTACTTCTCTTTTTTTCTGCTTTAATTTTTAATCGCCCGTGGGAATGACATATGTTTCTGAAGGCTGGAAGCGGCTGCGGCTGGGATCGGGTGTCAGGGTGTCGGGGTGCCGGAGCGGGGGGCACGGGTAGGGAGAGTGATGCCGGCCGTCACGGGCACTGCTGGGGCTGGCTGGGCCCTGCGTGCGGTGATTCCACAGGCTGTGGTATTTATAGACCTTGGCTGCCTGGGACAGTGGCGTGGAAAGCCAGGCAGCACATTGCGTTCCTGCTGGCCACGCGTGTCCCTTGCCAGCCAGCACGGTGACCCACTCTGCTGCGGCAGCTGCGAACGTCCCACCAGAAAGAAATCTTCCCCATGAGAAACCAAGGCACAACAGGTGGCTGCCGTACTTGGGATTCCCAAGTTGGTCTATCTCTGTGGTTGCACGGGTGAAACAGGGGGCCTGGCAGGTCCCCGACAGGTGGGATGAAGGGGAAGCAGAGCCCTGGCTGGCTGTGGAGGGCATGGTTTTGCTGAGCTGCCATGGAGGAGACGGGGAATTTTCCACTGGTGTTTGGATCAGGCCCAAGGTGAGCCATTAGACCTGCCTGGTCCCCGCTGCTGGCCACCCTGTGGGTTCATAGGAGTACCGCAGAGAAAGCCCTCTGTGCCCCATGACTTTGCCCTGTTACCCAGAACCAAGCACCAGTGTGCTCTGGCTCTGGTGGCCAGGGATGCTGAGGGGCAGCAGGACACCTCAGCCCACCTGTGGGTGGCATGGGGAGTGCCGACACTGCAGGGGACCCTGACTGAGGCACAAAGGGCCCTGCAGCACCCGGCCGTGCTGCAGCTGTAATCACACGCCGGGGCTGCAGCCACGGCAAACAAACAGGCACCGACAGAGCCTATTTTCCTTGGCACATGGGGACGGAGGGAAGGAGCAGGATCCCACGGGCTCCTTTGGAAGTGCAGCCTTGAGAAAACAGAGGCGGGTCAGGGACAGGATGGGCCCCCCATGTCCCCAGCTCTCCTTGCCACGTGGGTCTTGGCCACCTTGTGCCTCCCGAGCCGCTGACGCAGGTCCAGGGCCAACTGGGTCTCCCATGCCAGCAGGGCACAGCCACTCAGTCCTGCTGTCCCCACAGAGCAGATGCCAGGCTGGCAGTGTGGTCCAATGGCAAGAGTGGCACAGCCAGGGGCAGCGGTGGTGCCATGCAGCTTGGGCAAATCATAGCGCCTGTTTAGGACAGGGGGCTGCACTGGGGGTACACGGGGTTGTGGCTGAGGCCAGTCCCTCCTGTTGTCCCCAGTGCTGCCTGCAGCAAATGGCAGCTTGGATATTTTGCCACTGACAGCTCGGTGTCATCCTGCCAGGGACAGGTGTGTTTTGGAGAGTGGGAACTCCTGGAAAGCACAATGAATCTTCGGAGGTGCGACAGAAAACCTGACGTTTTCTTTTACAGGCATTGCTTGCCCAACAGTCTCTGCAGTGCCACCACCTGTGCAACCACCCTCTCTGGGTCACTCCATGCTCCTGACTGGCAGTGTTTTAAGTTTAAAGCAAAACCCATCATATAGCTTAGAACTGCTGGAGATCTTTGGGCTCAAGCTGGCATCTCACCAAGCCTTCCCCAGAGCCACACTGGGAGCCACCGGCCTCATGCTGTGCCCACCCTGTCCCTGTGCCCACACTGCCAGCTGCCTCTGCTGTCTGATCTTGTACCACACCAACTCAAGCCGGCCTGTGTCAGCAACAGCCTGGGCTGTCTCAGTGCTGGACACTGCTACCCTTGCCTGGCCTCAGCCTCCCCACCGCTCTTCCCAGCTTGCCTCAGTAGTGGTTCTTGGATGTCGCAAGATATGGCAGGGTGGTGGTGACCAATACCTGTGTCACGGCCCCATCTTGGGATGTGTGCCTGGTAGGAGATGCTGTGGTTGGTGTTGGAAAACCCACCCCACGGTCTATCACCCCCTTCCCTGCAGTGCCCTTCCCCTCCCTCGTGTGTTCCAGACCCCAGCATGTCTGTTGCTCTGGGACAGTGGCCACAGGCCAGCTCAGCCATCGCACGTTCTGCCTGCAGGCACATTCCCAAGCTCAGGCAGAGCTGTCCCCTGGGACTCGGGTGCCACTTGTACTCTTTGAGGGAAGATCCTGGATGGGCAGTGTTGTCCACATGGTGAGGCAGACAGCCCAGAACTGCCTGGGCACATGTTGGTGCTGCCAGAGCCTTGGTAGCCAGGACAGCACCTTTCAGAGCTGCTGCTCCTTCTTGTTGCTACCAATTCTGCCCTGGCTGGAGCACTAGGGGCTTTGCTGGAGCCATGGTCTGGTATTTGGTGCTGAAAGCCCAGGTAGCGCTGGGGTGAGGTCAGCCCAGCAGCAGTGCCCACTCTGCCCAGCTCATGCTGGGAGCATGAGTGGGGCTACCTGCATGGCTGGCTGGTGGGGCTGTCATCTCCTGTGGGTCTCTGGTGGGGCTGTCTCAGGAGGGTCTCTAACAGATCTATTTGGGGGTGACTACAATGGAGCTACCCAGAGGGGCTCTTCAGTCATGCACTGGGCAGGTTGTCTCCAACTGTCCCTCCCCATAGTTGCTGAGGTCCTTGTGCCCATGGGAGTGCCCCCCAGAGCCCTTGCTCCAAAAGTGAGGTTCCTGGCCATCCCCTGAACATCTGGATTTGCCCCTTTGGGTGGAATTCCCCTGGGGAAGGTGGGACCATGACACTGCCTTTGTTTGGCTGGGAGATGGAGGAGGTGAATGCCGTAGGTTAAAACCAGGTTTGGGGTGCTAGTTTTAGGAAGGCAGGTTGTGGGGAAAATTACAGCTGTGTGTGCTTCAGGGGAAGGGCAGACCATGCTCTCAGGGCTGTCCCAGGGAGTTCTCTGTGGAGGGGCAAAGGGTTGGGGGGTTCTTTGCTGTGTGCCCTGCTGGGGTCAACTTGTGTGGAGAGGGGTTGCCCAGGGGCCCCCAAGGTCTGGACTGTTGCCTGTGTGCCCACGTACCCCTGTGCCCACAGCAGTGCCAGAGACTGACCAGGGACCCCAGGCTGAGGGTCACCCCATGCCCAGTAGTAGTGCTGACGGTAAACCCAGGGCTGGGGCTGATGGAAGTGGGGAGACACAAGTGGCATCCCTGCCCACTTGCCTATGCTGCCCATCTCTCTAGAAGGGCTCTGTCACCAACACAGCCCCAGGGAATATGAGACCTGTGTGCCCAGCTCTGCTGAAACCCGAACGGCCACCTGGGCAAGCGAGCATGGACGGGGGGGCTGCTGTCCCCCTGGCACACACCGGCAGCAGCAGGATACCTGGCTGCCATCACGCAGGCCGGCAGCTGCAGCAGGCTTGGCGTTAAAGCCGGATTACCACCCGGAATAGTCCCACGGTCCCAGATGGGCCGGATTAGTAAGGATTCATCTGCAGAGGGAGAGGAGATGGGGAGGGGGTCTCTGCCCTGTGGGGGTCCCTGGCCTGGGGGAGCACTCATCTGCTGCCAGGGAGACCTGGTACCTTCATTCCCCATGCTTAGGAGCAGTGAGTGCTCTCAGATGGGTGATGTGGACTGTGGGGATACAGTGGGTCGTGGCCCCCTGGGCTGGTGCTGTCTGGCACAGGCTGGCAGGCACTGGCTGCCTTTCCCCGTGTGTCCTGTACTCCCACTGGCACAGTGTGCACTGGTAGAGACTGTGCCGTGCCAACGCTTGACTGGGGGAACTGGCATAGTGCAAGAGCCAGGCTTTCCCAAGTTGGTACGTGTCCTCCTGGCTACATTGCTGACATTGTCTGCTGGCATTGCCGACAGAGGTCCCTGTCCCAGCCCCCTGCTCCTGCCTGTGCTTTGCTCGCAGCTGGGATTTTCCACCTTTTAAATAAAGTCTTTGTGGAAGCGAGGTGTGAGGCAGAGGGATGCAGACCCTTCCAGGACCGGAACACCCACCATAGTGCCCTGGTCACAGGAAAGCTGGCATGGGGCTGGGGTGAGCCTAGGACTGACTGCCTGCCTGCCAGGGCAGGGATCTGGGAGCCCTGCTGTCCTACACACATATCCCTATCCCAGCGAGGGCGGGCAGGCGTCTGTGCTGGCTGGGATGCAGCGTGTGAGACCAAACGTAGCCTCCTGTGGTGTGCAGACGTGGCCAGCGGGAGGGTACGTGCCGGCACATGCATCTGTCTCAGTGTTCTGGCTGTGGGGGCTGCGGGACAGCACCAGGGCCTGGCTTGAGCTGCCTGGCCATGCTGTAGTGTTGGTGGGATGGGTGATGTCCCAAGCAGTGGGATGGCAGGAAGAGACTGGGAGAGGTGGGAAGTCTGTCTGCAGTGGGACTGTCACTGTCGCTGTCACCCAGAGCTGGCAGGCAGTGCAGAAGCGCATGCTGGGAAATCGATGCAGCTTGCTCAGCACCCCCAGGAACACGGCCCTGGGTGCTGCAGCGGGGGGGGGGGTTCTGTGCCCGTGCACGTGGCCAGGGCCACACCATCAGGCTGGGTGAGTGGGTGCTGGGGCTGGTGGTCAGGAGAGGGATGACGCCAGGCAGCACATGGGCTGCCCAGTGCAGCAGAGGAGATGGCAACATCCCATCTGCATGGTGGCACCCTGAGGGAACTGATCCCTGGGGAGATGCTCTTTGTCTGGAGTAGAGGGTCCCCAGCTGAGGTGGGCACACAGTGAGATAGGTGAACCCCCCACCCTTAGCCCAGGGAGACCCATGCCACCCCCTCAGGGCCACCCGCCACTCTGTATTTGTTGTTCTGCCCAACCTTATCACAAGGCAAACAGCGGCAGGCAGGGCACGCGCTGCCCGATCGAAGTGTCTTCCGCTCCCTCCCCTTTCATCTCTCCCCCTGCCCTGGCCACTGCCACCAGCAGACCCTGGCTGAGGGGCAAAGGCCAGGGCCAGCTGGGGAGGTGGCAACAAGTGGTGCCGGGGCTGTGCCGGGTCTGTGCCAGGGCTGTGCCAGGGCTGCCCGGCAGGAGGAAGTGTCTGGGTGGCAGCACGAAGCCTGGTGCATGCTGAATGAGCCTAGTCCTGCCGCTTGCTATTCCGAGAGATGCTTGGGGGAAGAAGTTGGTATTTCCTGAGCTGCCCAGAGAGGTGTAATTATAACCTGGGAGAAGAAAGGGGCTGCAGAGGAGAGTGCCCAGCCTTCCTGGCGCCCGCGGGGGAGCGGGCAGGGCAGTGGGCAGCTCCTGCCCTGCTGCTGGTGGGATGTGGTGAGCTGACCGCAGGCAACCCAGTGGCACTGGGGGGCTTAGGGAAGTAATGGGGCATCAGGGTTCTGGTGGCCCCCCTCAATCCCATGCCAGGAGTGGTGGGTTCGGTGATGCCTGCCCACAGCAGTGGGAAGGCGCAGAGTTAACGGTGGTGTTTGGACGTGCTGGCAGCCTTGTTCGTGCCTGGATCCATCCCAAGCGGAGGCCTAGTGGAGGGGATAAATCATCACCCAGAGCCCGCCCTGCGCTTCCCTCTCGTCCCCCGCATGGCTGAGCCTTCCCTTTCTGGTCCCCACTAGCTTGTGTTCTGCCTCAGTTTCCCCATGTGGCTGGGTGCTGTAGGCAGGGTGGCTCAGATGTGTGCCTCCCAACCTGGACCAACATTAGGGGCTCAGCCCATCTGACAGTGCCAGGAGCTGGTGTGTGGCCTGGGATGACCCTGCCAGGTCGCCTCTGTGGCCTGGATGGGCAGAGACAGGCAGGGCAGCAGCTCAGGAGACCGGAGGTACTGGCACCCACACCCTGCCGTGTCATCCTTCCCTTGCGTGCCAGGAGGACTGCTGTACCCGACTGTGCTGTGGAAAGGCTCCCTTGGTCTCTAGGGACACCAATCCCCTGCGAACATAAAGATGAGCATGTCCTCTGCTCACCCCACAGGGACCCCAGGCACTGGGGTGATGAGGAAGCAGCATCCTCCCGGGGTTGAGGACCACACTGCATCCCAGCCAGCCCTCGCCTCCAGCCGGGTGGCATCGTCCCTCGGCCGGATGTAGCCCCAGCAAGGAGCCCCCTAGCCAGCCGGACAGGACTCAGCCCCCCGGTGCGGCGAGGGGGTGGCAGGACCCTGCCCCGGCTGCCAGCCTGCCCCAGAAAGCCACCCTGTGCCGTTTCCCAGCGGGGCGGGGAGGGCCGGGGCTTGCACAGAGGCGGCTTTGTGCGGCGTGCCAAGGCGTCCCGCGCTCGGCAGCCCGGCCGCCTTCCCCTGCCAAGGAGCTGTCTCCCGGCCCCGCGCTCTTTCCTGCTCCGTTTGTCCAGCCCTGGCGTGCCCCCGAGCCCCCCGCCTTGGCACACCGGCAGCGGCGGGACGCGGGTGAGCCCTTCGCGCCGGGCAGCGCCGCGGGCTGTGGTGGTGGCTGGGGGGTCCCCGAGCTCCCCACCCCGTCCTCAGCCACCCTCTCGAACGCCCTTGCTCGCCTGTCGGCGCCCGTCTCCAGGAGGGGAAACTGAGGCACGGAGCCGAGAGCTGCGGGCAGGGGAGCAGAGGTGGGCAGGAGTGGATGGGGGCTCTGGGGCTGGGCAGTGCTGTGGTGCGGGCAAGGGAGTGGGGTGGGCTGTGGCATGGCTGGCCAGGTGAGGGGACACTAGTATGGCTGTTGGAGCCAGAGAACTTCACGGGGCATTGTGTGCTGAGCAGGCAGGAGGGAGAAGCCCAGACATGGTGATGCCCTGGCTGGGTGACCCTCATCCCCAAGTGCCTGTCCCTGCAGTGCCACCAGTGCAGGTGCTGAGCCCAAGTCTAGTGTCCTTTGTGGATGCAGGACTCATAAGACTTCAGGCCAGCTTCTCCGGTGCTCCTGCCCAGAGCTGGACCTCTATTGCCCTCCTCTTGCAGAGCCTGAGGAGAGCCCAGCTGTCTCTCAACCATGGATACCACAGACGTGCCCCTCCAGGCCGAGATGGTGGAGCTGGTGCCCAATGGGAAGCATGCAGCCACGCTCACTGCCTCTGCTGTCCCCTCGCTGACAGGTGACAGGTAGGGGCCCCAGGGCAAGCGGGAGTGCCAGGGACTTGGGGGAGTCCTCCCAGCTGCTCCTTGCCCTTGCAATACCAGCCAGTGCCAACGGTCCCTGGCTCTGCTTTGGCTTCACCTCCCTCCCTCCATGGCCAGATTTGAGGAGAACCAGACTGGCGTAGCAGAGATGGAGGAGTTCCTGCCCCATGGTGTTGAGAAGAAGCAGACACACTTCACTGATGTGAGTACTGGCATGGGCATGGTAGTGGGAACGGAACGGGGCTAGTTCCCAGTGTGACTGGTGCATCCCCTCCCCATTGTGTCCTGTGAACAGTTCGAAGGGAAGACGTCTTTTGGGATGTCTGTCTTCAACCTGAGCAATGCCATCATGGGCAGTGGCATCCTGGGGCTGGCCTATGCCATGGCCAACACCGGCATCATCCTCTTCCTGTGAGTGCCATGGGGGCTTGGAGGGGTCTGGGTGTGGGAGGCTCCTCCAAGGGGTGCAGGCAAGAAAGAAGTCTCTGACTTGGGGTGATGCAGGAACCCGTGTCCTACTGGTGGAGCAATGCCCATTGCTGGCATGAGCCTCCCTGGCTGGGTGCTGTGATGCATGGGGGATGTGGAAGAGGAGGTTGAAGGTTTGCCTTCTTACTACAAGATCAGATTTCCACAAGCGGCCCAAAGGACATGGGTGCCAGCTCCCTTGGGCATGGAGACATGGATCACAGGGTCCCCACACACTACAGCCTGTCTGCCCCATAGGCACCCAGCTGGTGAGGGGCTGTTGTCCTGCCAGGACAGCTGCCCACAGGCAGAGCCTGTCTGTGCAGGGTTTGCCCCACAGCTGTGTGCGAGCCCTGTGCTGTGACCCACTGGTGACTGTGCTGTCCTCCTGCAGCTTCCTCCTGACAGCCGTGGCCCTGCTCTCCAGCTACTCCATCCACCTGCTGCTCAAGTCCTCGGGCATTGTAGGTGAGTGCCAGGTCCTTGACAGGGCTGTGCCAGGGAGTCCCATTCTGACCCTCACCCCATCACTGCTCCCTGTCTCACAGGCATCCGTGCCTACGAGCAGCTGGGCTACCGAGCCTTTGGCACGCCAGGGAAGCTGGCAGCAGCCATTGCCATCACACTGCAGAACATTGGAGGTGAGGATAGGGCTGGGGGGACTGGTTGGGGCTGGGACTGGGGAACAGAACCAGAGCACATCAGCACAGCACAACTTCGCTTTGCCTTGCAGCCATGTCCAGCTACCTGTACATTGTCAAATCTGAAGTGCCTCTGGTCATCCAGACCTTCCTCAACCTGGAGGAGAAGACCACGTGAGTGCCTTCTGCCCACGCTGCCTGCGTGCCTTCCCCGGGCAGGCGCCAGGGCTCCAGCTCCAGCTGTGCAGCCCGTGGCAGGGATTTACTATCATTAAGCCACTACTATTTTTGATAACTGTCAGTGCTGAATAAGCCCCTGGGTGAGATTAAACCGAGCTGAACTTCCAATCCCTGCTCCTCACATCCCCTTGGGATCAGGCTTTCCTCCTTGAGCAGAACCTGAGGCTGTGGGGTGAGGGATGAGAGCACTAGTTGGGAATAGATCCCCCCAACCCATGCCCACATCCGCACTAGCAGCTCTAGTCCTCGGGAGTGAACCACTGTAGGGATAGGCAGGACCCCAGCTGAAGGGCTCCAGGGATACTGCCCTCAGGAGTCCTCAAGGATGCCATCTCAGGGGTCCCCAGGGATGTTAGCACAGCAGGGATACCAGACTCAGGGGACACCAGTAACCCTGGGGTTTGCCAGCTTCAGGGACCCTAAGAATGGCAGACAGTCCCTGCAGTGGCTGCCTCTGTCCCCTGTGCCCCAGCAGAGTGGGGTGATGAGCAGGCCTTCTGCTTCTAGGGACTGGTACATGAACGGGAACTACCTGGTGATCCTGGTTTCTGTCACCATTATCCTGCCCCTGGCCCTCATGAAGCAGCTGGGTAAGTCGGGGCGATGCTACCCCCATGGCACTGGTGTCTGGCACCCTGGGTCTCCTGCTGGGTGACAGTGCCAGCCTGGAGGTGCTGGGCATGGAGGGGACACCTAGGCAGTGCAAGGGTCCTGCCTGCACCCACGGGCCACTCTCCTTCCTCCTTAGGCTACCTTGGTTACGCCAGTGGCTTCTCCCTCAGCTGTATGGTCTTCTTCCTCATCTCGGTGAGCACCCAGTGGCACGTGCTGGTGCCTTGGGGTGCCAAGCATCCCTCCTGCTGGGAGATGTGGCCAGGCTGGTTGCTGTGGGGACAGCGGAGAGAGCAGGGACAGCGGGTGCTCGGGGCTGCGGAGACGCTGTGGCGGTGCTGTCAAGCTGCTGGGTTATTTTCAGCTGAAGGAACCGAGTGTCATGGAAAGGGAGAGGGAGAGGGTGCCGGGGGGGCAGTCACACATGTGGCCCCTCCACGTGCTGCTACCCTGCTCTGCCTCACTGCCCGTCTTCTCAGGGACTGGTGGGGGGACCAGCATCACCGTGGGGCAGCACGAGCAAAGGATGCCCCATAGAGGGGTCCCAGCAGGGGCACTCCTCCTGCAGAGTTGGCTTGGGTAGTGGGTGCTGGGAGTTGTTGGCATCAAATGCTGACCATACCCATGTGCCCCCTACCCCAGGTCATCTATAAGAAGTTCCAGATCCCCTGCCCCCTCCCTGAGCAGGAGGGGAACCTTACAGGCATCCTCAACGTCACATCCGTCAGCACTAGTGACTACCAGAATGGCTACACTGTCCTCCAGGCCCCCGAGCAGGACACCTGCACCCCCAGCTTCTTCACCCTGAACTCCCAGGTAAGGACTCCTGAGGGTCTGGGTGAGCCCCTGCCCCAGGCACCCCATGAAAACAGGTAGTACTGGTGCTGACACTTGGCCCCAGCAGTCAGTCATCCTCCTCTCGCACAGACAGCGTATACCATCCCCATCATGGCCTTCGCCTTCGTCTGCCACCCTGAGGTCCTGCCCATCTACACCGAGCTGAAGGAGTGAGTCCTGGGTGGGGGCACCCACGGGGAGGGGTGGGCTTCATCCGGCGCCCACCCAAAGGCAGCGCCGTCCGTGTGTGGGACCTGCGCCGGGGCATCATGGGGAGGTGGGTGATATGACCCTGGGTGTGTGGGTGAGTGGTGGGTGATAGGACCTGGGATGGGTGAGCAGGTGTGTGGTGGGTGATATCACCCCTGGGAGAATCATGATATAACCTGGCTTGGGTGATATCACCCTGGGAAGTGGGTGATGTGGCTCAGGATGGGTGGTGGGTGATATGACCTCTAAGAGATGGGTACCATGCCCTAGGTTGGGTGGCATGACCCCTGGGAGGTGGGTGTTATGACATAGGGTGGGTGGATGGGTGGTTCGTGGTGGGTGATATCACTCTTGGGAGGTGGGTGATGCGACGTGGGATGAGTGGTGATATGACAACTGAGAGGTGGGTGATGTAACTCGGGATGGGTGGTGGGCGGTATGATCCCTGGGAGGTGTGTGTTATAACCCAGGGCAGGTGGTGGTGAGTGGTGTCACCCCTGGGAGGTGGGTGATGTGACATGGGATGGGTAGTGGGTGGTATGACCCCTCTGAGGTGGGTGTTGTGACCTGGGATGGCTGGGTGGGTGGTTGATTGGTGGTGGGTGATTCAACACACTATGCAGCCCAGAAAGCGGGACGCAGCCCCCTCTCCACACAGCCCCCACACACCGCAGGGTTCTCTGGCATCACCTCTTCTTGTTGGGTGGGTGCTTGGTGCCAGTGGATGCCATGGGGCTGTGCTGAGCCCGCCATCTCCCACAGCCCCTCCAAGAAGAAGATGCAGTGCATCTCCAACATCTCCATCATGGTCATGTACCTCATGTACTTCTTGGCTGCCCTCTTTGGCTACCTCACATTTTACGGTGAGCCCTTGGGGAGGGTGCTGGGTGCCAGGTACCAGGGTGGTGGTGCTGCTGGGGCTCACCCAGTGGCATCCCCACCATGCAGGCCGTGTGGAGTCGGAGCTGCTGCACACGTACAACAAAGTGGACCCCTTTGATGTACTCATCCTGTGTGTGCGAGTGGCTGTGCTGACGGCTGTCACCCTCACTGTCCCCATCGTCCTCTTCCCGGTGAGTGGCCCTGCAGGAATGCCAGGTGGCTTCATCACCGGGCTTTGAGAGGGGAAACTGAGGCAGAGATGAGGATGGGAATTGGGGAACAGGACATAGTCAGTGCCAGAACAGGGCTGGGGCAGAGATAGGCGTGATGGGGACCTACAGGGCCATGAGGACAGGGCTGGAAAGGGGCAACAGGGACCAGTGGGGCATCAGGGTTAGGGCTTGGCCAGGGGAAGGGGTGATGGTGACCAGCAGGATTGACATGGCAGGGGATGGGATGGATGCTAGCTCCAAGGATGGAGCATGGCACCCTGTCCGTGTCCCCAGGTGCGCCGGGCCATCCAGCAGATGCTGTTCCAAGGGAAAGACTTCAGCTGGATCCGCCACATCACCATTGCAGTGGTCTTGCTGACCTTCATCAACCTCCTGGTCATCTTTGCCCCTTCCATTCTTGGCATCTTCGGCTTGATTGGTGGGTGTCAGTGCCCTGCTCCTGTCCCCCCTTGAGCACGGGATGTTGCAGCAGCACACCAGCCCCTCTCCTGCCTGGCACTTGGCTTTGACTGACGTCCCCGTGCCTCAGTTTCCCCTTCTCACCATGCCAGGACCAGGTGGTGTGTGGTGCGTCCCCCATCCCATCCCATCCCATCCCACCCCTGTCCTGGCAGGCTGGTTCCTGCAGTGCAGTGCCGGCACTTGCTCTTCCCCTCCGCGTTTCTCTTGATCCCCCCAGCCAGGCTCCCCCCGCTCAGTGCTCAGCTCCGTGCCAAGGCCCTGGCTGCGGGAGGGGTGTGGGGACAGTGCCAGCACACAGAGTCCCTGGGTTCCTGGAAGGCTTTGCCAGGGCCGGGAGGGGGGCAAGGAGGGGACGGCAGGGACAAGACCTGGCCTGGCAGTGAGGCTGGCAGGGCTGAGCCACAGTGTGGGAGGCCCCTGCCCACTCTGTCCCTGTCTGCTCCAGGTGCCACCTCTGCTCCCTGCCTCATCTTCATCTTCCCTGCCATCTTCTACATCCGCATCATGCCCAAGGACAAGGAGCCACTGCGCTCCACCCCCAAAATATTGGTAAGCATGGGCAGGGGGTACAAGGACAGGGGCAGGGGCAGGGGTTCTGAGGCTGGCTGGGAACCCCATTGCCCTGGCTGTCCCTGAGCCCCCTCCTTCTCCCCGCAGGCTGCTTGCTTCGCCCTCCTTGGGGTGGTCTTCATGATCATGAGCTTGAGCTTCATCATCATCGACTGGGCCACGGGGGGGGGGAAGAGCGGTGGCAGCCACTAGCCAGCACTGGGTGCCCACGCCAACCCCCCCCCCTCCAGTGCCCCAGGGAGAGCTGGTCCTGGGCTCAGCCCCCATGCTGCAGCCCTCCTGGGATTCCCTGGGGACTTCTGCCCATCACCTGTGGTGGTGGGGGGGGCATGAGCCATGGCAGGCATGGGGACTCCTTGACCTGTGCCCGGGATGGGGCAGTGAGCCCAGGGCAGGTGCTGTGCCCCCCAGCCACTCCAGCGGGTACCCTCCCTGCTCCGCGCCTCAGATTCCCCATATGTAAAATGGGGAGAATAACACTGCCCTACCTCACCTGGAGCTGGCTGTCAGGTAGAGCTCATCTCTGCATCCCCAGAGCCACCAGCAGCAGGCACTGCCAGGGGCGTGCGGCACTGCCCACCATGGGGACCGAGGACTAGGGGCACCTTCCTGGCCCCCCTAGAAAGCATCGAGAGCCCTGATGAACAGGGCTAGAATCCAGCAGGGCAGTCAGGCCTGTGACAGCACCTGTGCCCGAGCCACCTGCCCACTCCCCTGCCATCCTTCAGTCCCTGGAGAGATGCCACCCCACTGCCATGGCATCACGGGGGCACCCCAGAGTCCCTGGGGCAAGGTGGTCCTGCCACTGTGGCTGGTGGTACCCAGCCCGCTGCTCTTAAGTCTGCCAGGCTCCTGCTGCCTGCGGATGGAACCCTGCTGACCCCTAGACCGTGTTTGGGGACCAGCTGCATTGCTCTGGGAAGGTGACACACACACTAGGGGCTTGGTGCTCACTGGCATCCTGCCCATGCTGTGACATGGCTGCCAGGGGCCTGGCCCACCTGAGTGGCACAGGGATGATATGGGTGGTCTGTGGGCAGTGCTCACTGGGGGCCAGCTCTGGGCTCCAGAGACACCCTCCTGTCTCCATGCCCAGATGCCAGAGTGATGGGCACCCCGACAATCCAATCTGTCCCTGCTCGCCTTGCACCCTGGGCCAGCACCCAGGCCCCCACAGCCCTCACCCATCCATCCATCCATCCATCCATGCTGCTGGGACACCCCAAACCATGCCAAAACCTGGAGAGTGGCTCTCCCACCCCCTGCCTCACTTCCCAGCACAAAGGGCAGCCCTGTAGGGTGGGCAGCACACAGTCGGGGTGGGGGGGATATCTGTCCTGCAGCAAAGTACATAAGAGATGTATTTTTTTATTGGGTGGTGGAGGCTGGGATGCTTTTTATAAATACTGTACATAAGAGTAGATCTTTTTTAACGTGTTTTGTTGCTCTGGGTAGCTCTGTATAATGTACATATCATATGGGGAAGTGGTGGGGGGCACCGTCGTGGACCCTTGCCATCTGCTGGGGAACTGCCGGCTGTAGTGTGGCCCCAGTGTCCCTGTCCCCAGCCCAGCTGCCCCATGGCCACCCCTGACATGTGTAAATTATTGGTTGGGGCGATGCTGGTGGCGGCAGGAGGCTGGTGGTGAGAATAAAGATGTGAATGTGCCCAGGTCTCGGGCGTCACTGGGACAGGCAAGGAGCTGGCATACACGCTGGCACACGGCACACGGCGTCCTGAGGTGGCACGGACAGACGGACACGCATGCATGGACGTGTGTGAGGACAGCAGGGACATACGGACATGGATGTGCAGGGTTAGTGCATGTACACGCACAGCGGGATAGACAGCATGGACAGCACAGACACACGGACACAGATGCACTGGTACCCCAATGGGAGCAGAATGGGAGTTGGACCCCTGGGGAAAACAGAGCCCCCGGGTAGCACAAGGCCCAAGGAGCAGGACCCCCAGGACAGTGGGACATGTGTGGGAGCAAAACCCTGGGGAGTGGGACACATGTGGGAGCAGGACCCCAAGGGAGCGGGACTCCTGAGGAGAGGGACATGTGTGGGAGCAGGAACCCCGGGAAGCAGGACTGCTGTGGCAGTAGTATCCCTGGGGAGTGGGGCTCCTGTGGAAACTGAGCTCCAGTAGAAGTGGGGCTGGGGCATCTTGTGCCCAGTGTCAGGGTAGGGGGTGCCCCTGGTGCCCCCAAGGCCAGCCTAAAGCCCCCTCGCCCATGGCACAGTGTGGAGTAGGGGTGAGCCCCCCAGCTCCCCCAGCCTTGGCCCCTCGCTCCTCTCTGCCAGCCCCAGGCCCGGGCTCAGCGCCAGCTCGTTAGTGAAGCCTTATTAGCATGACAGCCCGCTCCCACGGGAACAGCCCTGCTCCTGCCACACCAGGCCCATGGGCGCAGACCCCACAGAGGATGCTGCACCCCTTCCCCTGGCATTGCTCTTCTGAGTTAGAGCATCCCTAGCTGTCTGCACCCTGCTTGGTGGGTGCCAGTGGTGGGATGTGGAGGGTCTGGGGAGCCCGGTGCTGCTGTAGGGCTGGCATGGAGCAAGCGTGGCTGCCTGGGCACGGGCCAGCTCTGTGGGGCAACTTGCATATCCGGCCTCCCTCCTCGGGTGGTGTATGTGGGGTCTAGTTCGCAAGGGAGCAGCCATGGCAGCCTGGGGATGGGGCAAGCGCCTGGGGTAACCCCTGTTCTGGGAGAGAGCTGCAGATGCCCCATCCCACCCAGTCCCTTCCTGCCCCATCCCTTGTCACAAGCACCCCCACCTCTGGTAGCCACCGAGGAGCCCTGTCCTACATCAGTGTGGCACATGGGTCCCTGCGGGCTGAGCCCCAGGGGCAATGATGGAACAAGGGGATCCCCAACGTCTGAGCCAACACCAGCGTGTCCGTGCAGAAGGGGGACAGAGACACAGCGTCACCAACACTGCTGGCCCCAGGGC
>VWZF01005836.1:99087-216368 GCA_013396755.1 Sclerurus mexicanus | reverse complement strand
GGGGGGAAAGGAAAGAAAAAAGTTGTGAACTAACAGTGGGATGCTGTGAGGAGGCTTTGTGAAAAAACATATTTTATCACTTAAATGGTGAGATAAGTTCCAGGCTTCCCTTGAAAAAGGTTTATATTGTTTTCCCCGGTGCCTTAAATCAAGGGGAAGAGCTTGGGATTGGTAGTTGCTGCTAAAATACCTTTTGTTGTTGTTGTCGTTTGAAGTTAACTTGTTTGGCACCTGTGCAGTTCCTTCCCCGAAACCTTGTTGGTGACCAAAGGACTGTGTTCCCTTACTGCTAGGCGGTCCTGGGACAGGTCCTGGGCTGTTTGGAAAAGCATTGAGCATCATATTAGAGGCTACTACGGGCTGTTTTCTGTTTGTAAGAGAAATCACCTTAAAAAGTAGTCAGTGGCTTTGTAGAGGTGCACGTGAGATTTGGGATTCGTGTTACTCTGTCTCTTGAATTCCTGGCTGGTGTATCAGTCCCTTCTCCCGTAGGAGCAGCAGATGTTTCAGGTACAGCAGCATTTTGTTTATACTGACTTACTCTAATCTTAGTGTCATAATGTTCCGAGACACTTTATAAGAGAACTGCTCTTCTGCCTGTGTGGTGTTTGTCATGCAAAAAGTCTGAACCTGTAATGAAATTATTGCAGACATGACACTTGCTTAAGATAAAAAGAGTATCTTCCTGTGTTTGAGCAGTAACTTAGTTAAGACATCCCATGTTATTGCAGTGTATGAGAGGGGACAGATCATGGTGTGATGTCAGAGCGAGCACTGTACATTGTCTGGACTCTGTTCCTATTTCTGCAGCTTTCTCATTAATTTCTCTGAGTTCCCTGCATAGGAATAAGAAGCAAGGCTGCCTGTTGCTGCATCAGCAGTGCTGCCCCTTGGGGCCTCCTCGGATCACGATGAGGGTTGAGAAATCATGGAAGTGCTTATGGGCTCCGCTGGTGGAGCTTTAGGCTGAGACGGATTGAGTTTCCAGTCACGAGGACACGAAAAGGCAGGAGGGGCAGGAGAGCTGACCCATTATTTCCTGGTCTGTGGACTAAGTTAGCAGCACCAGGCCATTGAAGGCGCTTCAAAATCTGACTTCAGGTGTCAGTTCCCGACAGAAGGAAGGGATACGCACAAGTCTGGCCTTTTCCCTTCTGTCCGTGTTGGATGGGGAGGCAGCAGCTGTGCCCTGATGGCTTTTCTTCTTCTCCAGCATCTGCTCTGGGTGTGCTTTAGTAGGACTGGCTCCCTGCGTGTGTCCCTGCGCTGCCTCTGTGTTTTGTTGGCTCAGGAGTTGAAAACCCCACCCTCTCTCTGGTTCTGCAGCCGAAGAACTGGTGTGGATGCAGCTCTGCCAGCAGAAGGGAGCACTTGTCACTTCTGTGGTGTGTTCCTGTGCAGCAAAGCCGGCAGAAATTTCTTTTTTCCTAAGAATTGCCCTCCGTCAAGTTGCATCTTGACACGTTGGTGGTAGTGGGGGCTGGGGAGGAGATCAGCTTGGTTTTTTGGTCCCAGCCGTGTTGGCAGAGGCTCTGCTGTATAGGCAGCGCTTACCAATCCTCAGGAGATTGGAGGGATCTGTCTCCGCTTAGCCCTTATCAAGTTGCAATTATACCCCTCCCGGTCAGTGGATTTACGTGGTTTCATTTCTATGGAAGACTTCAGACCCCCTGCAAACTGGGCACTGCAGTCCCGTGGTGTTCCACAAAGAGCTTTTGCAGTAGGTTCCGTGTCCAGGCTTCGTAAGAATGAGATAAGTGGCAGGGGAAAGCAGTATTCCTTGTGGTGGGGTAAGGTCTCACCTGCTCTAAGCAGATTCCAGCATACCCTGACCAGACCAGCAGAGAAGAATTTGGGTTTAGTTTTTGCAACCACATTTCAGTGTAAACGTAAGCAGTTGAAGTTTTTGTGTCATGCTGACATTTCTATGTGATGCTTCTCCGGAAAGGTAAATATTTCTACGTTACTGTTTGCCAGTGCCGCGTTTTCTCCGTAAACACATTGCTTTTGATTTGCATTTCTTTTTCATATTTTTTCCAATGTGTTTTGTCTTAAGCAGAGAGACTTATAACTGCTGGACGTTACTGAGGGAAAATAGTTACAGACATAAATCAAGAACATATAGGGAATAATTAAGCTATATTAAAATTAAAGCATTTGAAATTTCTAATACCTTTAAGGTAATCTAAATTTAAAACACACTTTAGATTTATATCATATGAAGCTCTTCTGCCTGACTTCCAGCAGCCGTTATTAAGGACTAAGCTATCTACTTACCACCTTTTAGAGATTACACTTTTATTTGTAATTTGTCTTCTACTGTGCAGTTAATAGTAATATGGCAATCATTCAATTTTGCAAAACCAGGTAGGCTTCTAATGCTGCAGAGACATTTCTAATGCGTGCAAAAACATTTTATTCAAGGCACTGCCACAGTAATTAGCCTCTTCACATCCTCCTTAAAGACAACTGGGAGGAAAAACTGCTTCCAGTGGCGCAGACGTAGTTATAAATTTGTTTTCTGCTGCTGGTGGAATGCTCTCATCTATATTCCAAATGGGAAGGTATCCATCCCTTCCCGCTTGTTCAAAACCTCCCATGGTCAGCTGGAAGGATGTAGTGCAGACGTGCTGGCCTTTCTTCAGTGTCACATTGGCCTGTCCGGGGACAGGCGTCCCCAGGCTCGCCGTGGTCACTGCTGAAGGCACTCGTACTGTGTATTTTTGGCACTGCAAGAGGTTCGTTGAGTTTGCTGTCTCCAGGAAGAGTTCTTCCCGTGGCCACTGAGCTACCAAGGCTTGCGGGAGAGCGTGAAAGCAGCGACCACGAGCTCCGCGTGAATCCCCTGACAGCAGCGTTTCATGTGCTTTAGTCTGTCTGGTCAAATCCCTACTTAGAGATTGGAAGGGATGACTGGGCTTTAACACTGCCTTTCCCCAGGACTGCCTTCTCCTCCGGACACCCCTGGTTCGGTTCCACCTGCCCGGGTTCAGCTGCAGCAGCTCAGGCTGAGAGGGAGCGCTCGGGGCTGGAAGGGTGCTGGGAAGGTTCTGGTTTGGTGGCAACATCAAACACTGCTGCAGGTTCTGAGCTTAAAATGCAAGTGTTCACTCCACGTAAGTTGATATCATTAACCATCAAAGGCTGTTTAATGTGAGCTGGAGTTGCAGATCCGAGATGTGAAAAGAATTGAAATGCAGCGTGTTATGTAACTTCAGGTTGCTAATATGCGGTTGTGTTACAGAGGAGGATTAAGGGCAAGTTTTATCCAAAGGCACTTTCAGGAACTGGAGATATCCAAAATATTGTTAGTCATCCTTTCGGCTTTTTATTAGCAGTATCTTGCTGAGACAGGTAATTGTTAAAATTGGAAAGGGAGTCTGGTTGGTAGTTCAAGTCTGAAGATGTATTAAAGTGAACTTTCCAGCAGAGAGGGGACAGGTCCCTGCCAGTGGTTTCAGCCAGAGAAACAATCCTTGGGTCTGCTCTTCGGTCCGTGTGTTCAGCACGGGAGAAACCCATGTTTGACAGACTTTGGAGTAAAAGGGCATCGATTACAAGCAATTAAAATATTCTGAAAAAGGGGTGGCTAGTTAAATTTAGAAACATGCTAGCACAGGGGAGAGAAACAAAGGAAAAAAATGAGAGGCCCCATATGGATCTTCTCTTGTACTGGGAAAGTCTGGCAGGTGTGTTGTTGTGAGTGCATTTGGAATGGTAAGAGACCTAAGTGAGGTTCTTCTGGCAGAACCAAGCTAGAAATCTTCTGTCAGAGTGTAAGGGACCTGGTAAAGACATTCAAACAAAACCCTGCAGGTTTCTGCTGCCTCCTTTCTGGTCCTGGACTTGGCTTCAGTAAACAAGTGTGGGATAGCTGCGGTATCAGCTGTTTGCCTTAGGAGGACAGGAGGTTTGTGAGGTGGAATCCCAACCATCAGTGGGCTCTTCTCCCAGCAAACCCCAAAGCAAAGTTGACAGGACGGAGTATTGTACTGGGCACGGTGCACTGAGTATTTCAAACAGGTCACGTTCAGCAGTGGGTCTGAAATGGAGCTGAGCCCCCAGAAACCAGTGCAAATAACAACAAAAAACTGTAATCTCAGTAGGAAGACCTTGCACTGGGGCGTCATGCAAATCCTGTTAGCAGTGTAATAATTCTCCATTAATTCCCATCACTGTTATGTCAGTTGATTTTTAGCTACTTGATTCATCATAATTTTGTCAATTACATTGAAGACCTTTTTTATATTCAGCTACTAAAAAAATGGCTTAGATTTCTGTTGACTCTCTAATTTTTGCATCTTGCCTGAGATCGCTGATGTCCTGAATTAAAATTCCTGGTTTAGGTAGAAATATGCGTTGAAATTCTATTTCCTTCCTTCCTCAATATATACATGTTGTCCTTTTGAAGTAGGTTGTACTGCTTCCCAGGAGGCTGGGGAAGCTTCTGCTCTGCTTTCTGTTTGAATCTTGCTAATGCAAGTGTTACCAAGATATTATGTGTTAAATCTGCAGCTAAACAACATTGATTTCTTTCATTCTTTTCTGTATGGTGGAAGGAAGCAGAAGAGGTTTTACTCTCAGCATTTATCACACTCAAGTGGGCATGAGAGTAATTTTTCTAACACAGGAATTATTTCTCAAAACGTGCTTATATTTATTCAGTTTGTTTAAGCTTTCATTTCTGAGCTTAGCAGGTTTCTAAAGCTTTTTTCCCAACATGAAGATGGTGGGAGCTGATGGATATTAAAATTTAAGTGAAACATTTATATTCCTAGAGGAAAGGTGCATCTTCAGGGGAAGGAAAAAAAGAAGAAAAGAACAGTGGTTAATTGATAGCGACACATGTTCTGTATTTACTTTCATTGAACAGTTGTGAAAATTCACCTCCCCTAATGGGTCTGTGTGATTTTGAAACTCTGACCCTGTTTCATAACTGGGATCATTAAGATTGTCTGTGTTTCAGATGGAGGGCCAGTTTGGAAGATGGAGGTGCCAGGGCAGGTTCTTCCTTCCCCTTGAGGGTGGGTGGTCAGAGTAGAATTGGAGATATCCAAAGGATTGTTTTATGAGCTCCCAGTAGAATTAACCAGCTACATTAAGCTGTGAAGGTTCCATTCCAAGCCTTTAACAAGAGGCTTTATCAGGTGTTTCTAAAAGAGCCAAAGGAGGGTTTAGGTGACAGCAAATGCAGGGGCTCTGGAGTCCCATGAGCAGAGTTCATCTCCCAGGCTGCCTCCTTTTTAATTGACAAAATTACAACAAATGATGAACTGCTGGTGTCAACATGTTGTAATGACCAATTAATGGAGACGATTAATGGAGACAAGGAGATGTGTTTGTTTCAGAAAATTGATGTGGTGAACAACAGGAGCAGACACAGGTAGGCTCATAAACTGCTAAATGGCTGCACTGGCAGCATTGCTTCTGAAGGAGAGTCAGCTGGGAAGGAGTTAGCATAAGTGTTGGTGTTTGTCTTAGTAAGATCAGTCCTGACAATCAGGCTAATAAAAAGAAGGTTCCAGTAGGTTATTATTTTACTGACTTGTATGGGTTTTGTGTTGAAAGTGCAATGGAAATGAGAATTAGTAAGCTGTGTTTCCCTTGCCTTGCATTGGAGTAATTCAGTATTACTATTTTGCTTTTTCTCCTCTGTGCTGCTTGTGCTCCAGCCTTCCCAGTCTCTTGCCCGTAGGTATTTCTCACTTATTTATTTCTTATATGTCTTATTCCTCATTTATAGCCAAGTGTTTTTCATGGTGAGTAAACTTTGTGATAGCTTAATGAAATTTAGCTTTGCTCATCTCTGTCCTAACAACCTTCCTTCTGGCTAGACAAAATTAAGCTCCAACCCCTTTGAAGACATTTTTGTGTACAGATTTTTTTTCGAGGAACTTTAGCTGATTGCTGAAAACATCTAAGATTATGGGCTGGCAGTAGTCACTACCAATTCTGAATATTAAAGAGGCACTATCCAGTGTTTCCTTGGAAAAGAGTCCCTGTTCAAGCCAGGGCTTTGGTTCAGGGAGCTGCTAGCCCAGCCACGCTTTAAGAGGGTTTTTTACCACGAGGCTGGTTACCAATGCTTTTGTTTTGTTTCTATTCTCCTTGTAAGACTCAGCCTGAGGGAAAGGAATGGTTTCTTTTTTTTCGTGAAATACTCTGAAACTTAATTGCTCAGGTTAGCTGAGAGAGACCGCAGAGCCCGCAGGTGGAGAGTTACATCTGTGCCCTGGGCTCCCTGCAAGTGGCACTAAACATATGCAGAGGTTTCAATGGCTCTTGGAACGTTTCCTACATAACCCTTCACTTTTAAATCAGTTTATTTCGAGTTTGTAAAAAGCGGAAGCAGTGCCAGGTTTTTGTTTGCCTTTTCCTTGGTGATGCCGGGTACGCGATCAGGATGGTGTGGTATGAAATAGGCAGAGCAAACAGCAGCCTCATCAGACAAGAAGAACAAAATTCGTGGGCTCCTAAAGGCAAAAAGACAGGATTCGTGACATCAGTTGCTCAAAGGGCAGTGTTGCTGCTGTTGTCATTGGGGTACTACACAGTCCAAATCGTGGCATTGGAATGCACATGGCAGGAATTATTGAAGGGGGAATGCTTTGTCATTACTTTTTCACCGGCTTGAAGTGATACAGTAAGAGCTGTAACTAAAAAAAAGGAAAATAAAAAATAAAATTGAACCTCTGTTTCTTACCCAGTCGGGCTAATGTGTTGGAAATTGTACCTTCTATGGCAGATAAGGCTGCCAGTGCCTAAACTAAAGTGTGAAGTGTTAGTTTCTGCAGCAGTGATTAGTGCTCTTCAGTTTGGATTTGACAGGTAAGAGAGGGCATATTGTGCTGCCTACATCAGATTCCCCCTTGACGCTTCCACGGAGGGTCAGCGTGTGCCAACGACCAGAAAGAGTTCTGGCAGAAAGGTGCAAAAGTCCTCCGGGTGTCCCGGGTGGGTCTTGCCTCTGGAAGCAATAAATCCTGAAGAGCAAGCGGAAGCTGTTTGGGCTGAGGAAAGAAGTATGAAAATATCGTTTGTGTCGCAGCTGATTATTGGGCAAATTTAAAAAAAAAAAAGGCATAAGATGGACTGGGAAGCAGCAGAAGATGAGAGAAACCTGTTCTGAGAGGCTTGTGATGGCTGGAAAGCAGAGGAGCGAGTGATGTTTTGAAATTGCCTGCGGTACTTGCTGCTCGGGGTGGTCGCCCTGAGCCCATGCCGTGCTGACTCTGGGCTGCAGAACTGAGTGTCCCGAGTCCCAGTGGTGGGAGATGTTCACCCAGTGTGCTCACAAAGGGCGACTTCACAGCCGCTCTGCTCCTCAGCCCTTCCGCTGCAGCAGCCTTGAAGCCCCAGCCATTCCCCTTGCAGGAAGGTCTGCACTATCTGTTTTAATCTTCTCCTCCCTTTCTTGGCTGTTTGAAAAGCGTTAGAAGGGAAGGAGCAGGTCTCCGAGGCTGATAAGAAGCATTCTTGTGTTTCACTTTCCACAGTGAATAGCTGCAGTGGGGTGTTCCACTGCCACTTGTCTTCAGGTGTGCAACTGATACCTCTTACCCAAACTGCAGAACAAGGAGCACTCGTGGCGTGTAGGATTCACCTGGCAGTGCATGTTTGCACAGGGGACATGCATATCGAAGTCAGTTCTTCAAAATGCCCCATGCTGTCGAACAGAAAGCAGCGGGCACCTCCAGGGGATGATCTAAGAGGGTAACTCTCCTGAAGGCTGATGTCCAACTCAAGTCAGAATCACCCTGAGCATACGTGTTTCTCTCCTTTAAACTGTAAGAATGTTGTACAGCAAGGCCCCTGTGCTGGGGTACAGCAAATTCACATGTTGGGTGCTGCAGGCCGGGAGTGGCAGAGGGATTTGTCTCGCCAGCAGGAATTGCAGGGAGGAATTAGAGGTGGGTGAGTTCATCTGGGGTTCCTGCTTGCAACTTCCAGGGCAAAAATAAGTTGAGGCCAAGTGGTCTCTCTCTACTTCTTCCTTCTAGCCAGGTTAAAGAAATTAGTTGTTGGAAGGTTTAGTAGTGGATCTTTGTGTTTAGAAATGGCAGAGTTTTCAAATTGCTGAGCGTGGTTGTCAGCCCAGCAAAGCTGAACACGGTTTCACGGAGAGGTGCAGCCCTGAGTTCTTTTTCATGCAGGGGGAGTCCTTCCTTTCTTGTGGCTCTCGCATCCCTTACAGGTTTAATGCAGCAATTAGGAAAAGTCACCTCCTACTTCGTTGGGAACAAAAAAAGCAATAGTCAGGACCATCTGTTGAGCATAGGTGGCCCATTGCAGTTAGTCTGTGTCAGATCTGGTGCAATTATTGTTATAAACTGAGACCTTTTCAAACTGATTTTATTCAAACCCTGTGTAATATTCTTCATCCTCGAGTAATTTATGTCTGCTGCTGATTAGGAAATACTTCAGATAGAATGACACTTCCAGCTCTATCTATGCAATATCATTGGAATTTTATGGCTCACTCTAGGGCCTAAATATGCTTTCATGTGCACTTAGGAAGCTGCTGTCAGAGTCTAGACATTGCACAACCGAGGGTAGAGTCTGGCCCCTTATATTGTTTTCAAAAACCCCTCAACAAATAAACAAAAAGCAAACAAAAAAACCCCAAATCAAACCCAAAGCAGGAATCCTCATGAAACTGTCATAACGCATACTACATTTTAATGGCTGAAAACCTTTATTTAATTACAGTAATTTGAAATTTCACCATTTATTTGTACAGGTCCTCCAGACATTCTCATTTTAGCTGCTGCTTTCTGGCTCTCCAAAGAATCAATGATTTTACTCCAGAAACATTCATGGATCAATAGACTTTGAAGATTAGCAGGTCATGGCCAGGTACAAAATGCATGTTGTAAACCCCAGGCTCTTATATTTGCTTGAATCCTTCCTCAGAAAAACTAGAGAACGGGTAGCTTTGAACAACAGACCTCTTTGAATGGATTAATTCCTCGCGTGTTTCAAAGGGCTGAGAATATATCCAAGAAACTACAAATGTGGAATTAGTTTTCAGTGACTTGAGGGTTCAGGTGGCTGACAAATAGTTCTCCTAGATAAGCCAGGATGCTGAGGATGAAAGGAAGACAGTGAGTGAAAAAGGAATGCTGCACATTGAGTTAACTTTGGGTTTTTCCTGTCTTTCCACCTTCTGTTGGAGATGGAGTTGCACAGAAGTAGCTGCCTTATTACTTTGCCTGTTCGGTCTCATTTTCCTGATTTCAGGGCCTTGTTTTCCGTGCAAGACTGGACACTAACATCTCTAATCTCAAATGGAGATAAATAGGGTTGATTTGTGTCTGCTAAGAGTGCTGAATTAATCTTTAACTCTCCATCACTCAGCTACAGCCCCTGAAATGGTCTGTCTAGACTTTCTGGGGAAGCTAAACCAGATCCAAGCAACTTTTGAAGCTCTCTAATAATTGTGCTCCAGTGCTGTGTTGCTTCATCCGCTTGTGCATGAAAACGATGGGGTTTAAAAAAGACGGAAGGTTTGTCGTGGCAGGGGAGTCACCACTGAAAACACACAGAGACTTCCAGGTTCTGTTTGTTGCTGGTCAGTAAACTACCCATAGGATGTTCTCTTTCATTCTGCTTCCTTACTCTCTTAGCCTCAAGGTTGTCATAATCATATTCCCGTTCTTTCATGGGGATTTCAATTTTAGATATGTTTCCCCTCCCACCACTATTCTTTAATCCATCAGTTTTGGCCATGTTTGACAGAAGGACAGATATCTCCAAGATAATGACATATCCGCGAGTTTTCTGAGAACAGGAATACTGAGGAGGCTTAATTGCAAGCAATTAAAGGAAAGCACTTATTCTTAGGCACTAGAGAACCCATGTAGAGGAGTGAGCTTGGAGATGATTCCCCTGCAGGAAAAGGCAGCAGTGGGGTTTGCAGTGGGTGCTGAGCAGGAGCCCCCCGTGCCAGGCTGTGCTGGGCGTGCAGAGCCCGGAATGGGTGCTCCAGTTAGGAAATTCCCTGACCGGGTCTGATCCCCAGTACTGTTGGGAACGGCAGGAAAATGTTCCCCAGGGCAATATTATCTGCTCTCTCCTCTCCCGGGCTATCGCTGCTTTTTATTTTCACGATGCTGTGATGTAACACGGAAACCTGTATTTGGATCAGCATATCCATAGGAATGGATATACTGGGGGCTGGCTGTATGGATTTAATCTGTCATGAGAATGTTTTTGTTCTACTGCAGAGTTATCAAAGAGATTTTGTGGGCTTTCCCTCATGCTCATCTTCAGGGAAAAGAGACTTAGCTCGGTAGTTGCAAGGTGCACATTGAATTTTTAGGGCTATTGACAGTTTAATTCGGGAATGATCTAATTAGGGATGCAGAGGACTGGATTCACCATATCTTTAAGTATTGACTGTCCTGAGAGATGCTCTGGCAGATGGTTAGTTCAAAGTGAGTTTACCTTGGGCTCAGTTTCTTTAGACTGACAGCTTTTTTTACTCAATTAAATGAGACAACTGTCAAAAGCACAGACTCTGAGTTGATGCAAATAACTCTGCTGCACAGATAAAGCTTAAATGTGTTCCTTGAGTCAGCTGAAACTGTCAGGTGCTTTGAGTAACTAGTTCAGCCAGCCAGAAAGGCACACTGGCAAGTGGAAGAAAAGGTTGGGAGGTGCCTAAAAATAAAACAACTCCCAGGTTTTTGTTATCTTTCTTCATTGATTTTACTTTTTGTCACATACCGGAATGGCATGTTGGGATCTCTTCTTTGCTTTCGCTCTTGTTTTCATTTAAGGAAGGAATTCTTGTTATGTTTTAATTATCCTCCAAGTTTATTTGTTGTTAATGTGCCCAAAGTCCTTAGGCTATGAAAGCATGAAAATAATGAGCTATTATGATCGAGCTGTCAGGCAGTCCCCAAACTAACTGTCCTTTGCTCCGAGATTTCAACTGTTTGCAAATAAATTAATATGGTTTTTAATTTTCTTTCTTTCCTTTTTTTTTTTCCCCGGCAGTTTAGATATCCATATGTGATGTTTGTATCTAAACTCTAGAATGTGCTCTTCACCCTCTCTTGCCCCCTAAGAAGAACTAAAGTAGCTCTTCCTGGTGCTGATCTCACCGAGCGGGAAGGACCCTGCCTTTCTGTTCTACCCACTCAATCCTGCAGCTTTGCTTTCCTCAGGAATTGCTGGGTTCCGTGGATTTGGTGGGATAATGCTGATGTTACACAGCCTTTTGAATGGTGTCTTCTCTGCTTTGGCCAAGGTAAATTGGAATTGAAACTGGTATAAGTCGACAGCGTATGCCCATGGGTGAAACAGAAGCCACTTGTCTGCTGCTAACCTGAAAATGAGTGGTGGACATCTTAAAAACCCGGAATGTTACTGTGGAATAGGAACAGCAGACCATGAAGGAAAAAGGCCAAAACCTGGAGGGGCTCTGGAGAGGGCTGTGATATCTGGGACCTGCTGGTGCCCTTAGAAATGCAGAGTGCTCGCAGGAAAACTCGTTCAGGCTTTAACACTTTCTTAATTGAGACAAGGGGGGAGAAATTCCTTTCCCCTTCCACCAGAAATTCCCTGTCCAAGGAGAGCAGCGCGACAGGGCACGGGAAGAGCAGTGTTCATCTAGTGGGAAAGCACATTAATTGCTCTTCTCAAACCACGTGGCTTCTTACAATGCTTTTTGTATGCCCTCAAACGTGGACTCGGGGAAGACTCATAACTTTCTGTAGTCTAAACTTATTAGAAATGTTAGCAAACCTTTGTGATTTTACATTCTTCAGACGTGAGCAGAAGGTCCCTCGTGAGGACGAGGTTTGACTCTCAGTGTCTGGTGCAAAGACAGGAGCCCCTGTTACTGCATTCCAATAATCCTGGCCCAAGGGGCGTTTTATCAATGCCTTAGAAACCCTTGACTGGCAACTTCCATTGCATGGTTGATTGAGAGCTTTAATTTCCATTCCTCAAATGTATTGGTACATGAAATTTTCAAGCCTTACTATGAATCTTCTATGTTATTACTTAGGTGTGAACCTGGGAGTCAGAAAGTCAGTGCTGTACTTTGGACACATCCTTGCCAGCTTTGTTGTCAGCTTCCTGAGCAACTGCTGCCAATTTTCCCTCCTTATAATTATATATTACTCTGTTTCTCCTGCTGTCGTCAGAGAGTAAGTCATAGAGGAGAGCACAGTACCAAACACATAAAATAAATGTAACCAGTTCAACAATAAGGAGGTGTATATTTAAAATTTCTTTCTCCCTCATTAGGATGGGCATTTTTAGAACTTGTGTTATTTTCTTGGCATTTCAGCATGATTCTGAAAGGAACATTGTCAGCTCAAGTAAAAAAAACCCGTCCAGTCCAATGAGTTGTGTAGGTTTTTTGCATTTAAAAAACATATATATGTCACTTGATACATTTAATTGACTTATTTGAAAGTCTTTTTAAACTCGGAGCATTAAGCTCTAATTTCAGTCTCAATGAAAATGCTGACTATAATAGAAGTTAAAGAGAAGTGATGAGAACATCAAAGGCCTTGTTATGTCTATTAGGAAACAAGATACAGAACTGTCTACAAGCCTAGAGGGAAAAGGAATGATGAAGCCAGGAGTAATTGGAAAGATGGGTGTGGCTTGTGGGTGCCATCAACAGGCACTGAATGCAGAGGAGTGCCTGGGCTGATAGAATCTGGGAGGTGGGCAGGGCTTTGGATGCTGAGCTTGTATACAAAGGCGCTTTTCCAGGTTGAAGGACCATTTTGTAGTCCACTTGTCAGTGGGAGAAATTTTACGATTAACACTACGAGTTGGGAATAAGTGTTTGAAACTGGTGCATTTCTCTGGCCCGGCTACTTCGAAGCAGTGCTGCAAAGAAGTGGTTCTGATAATAAAAGTGCATCGTTCTTCTGGCAGATACTGGTGGGAGAGGTTCACATGTATCTTGATGTGAACATAAATTAGGGGTTGAAGGAAATGAAGACTACTTGGTCAGACCTAGTTCTGAGCTCTTTACTGTCATCGCTGGAGATTGACTGTTCCTTTGTGGATGTGTATTTCTGAAGGGGGAAGCAGTGAAAGTGAAAATAAAGCATTTGGGCATTCACTGTCAGTCTTAACCTCTGAAATCCCTCAGACCTCTGTGGTGCTGTGTAGCCAGGGCTGTGTCAGACAGGTTTTGAACCTGTAGGGTTGCTTTGGCCAAAGCCGTGCCATCCGCTGGCTGCTGGAAAGCGCTTTGGCCGCCCGCTTTTATCTCTAGGGAAGAGATCTATGGATCCAGAGTGCTGTAGCGTCTGGATCTCCAGCCACACTCATCAGTCTGATGATTGTGTGAGTTTATTATGTTTTATTTATAGAAGCTGTGCATTTGGGCAATTGATAGGGCCCTCGGATTTCTCCCTGCAGTTCCCTTAAAGGGAAGATGGAGAAAAAGAAATACATTTGTCGTGTAGTGCGTAAGCAGTGGTTCTGCTGGTGTGGAAGGGGTTGGACTTGGCCAGCCGTGCACTGTAAAGGTGATCTGCGTGTGTTCAGAGGGATTCCTTTGGATGCTGGGCTGTCTGGCAGCGCAGTCAGAGCTGCTGCCTTGGCTGTCTTGCAGAATGTCTAGAAATCCCTGTTAAGTTCTGTAAATCCTGCTTTTCAGCCCCAACAAGATTTGCAATTGAAAGAAAGTGAACACATGTTTTTCATAAGCCAAGTGGTAGATGCCTGTTTATGAGTGATCAGGTAGCATATGGTTCTTTGTTAAATTGCATAAAACCATTGGTTTTATTTCACCATTCCTCCTTTGTTTTTTCTCTTCTCATCCTACTGCAATGCGTTGTACTTTGCTTGTGAATAGAATTATTTTGATGAGTTTCAAGAGACAACCTATTGTGCTTGTCTTTTAAATATGTTACAACATGTGGATGTTGCTTCAGTCCATGCCTTTGTCATGCCACAATCAGATTTCTAGCTTTCAGGGTTTCACTGTATTTCTTGGGAATGCAATAATGTAAGAAAAGCTTTGACTTTCTCTCCCTAACCTGTGAACTGGAGGGTAAGTTGTCAACAGCAGGTGATCCGGTGGAAGTCAAGGATACAATCTTCTGTCCCTCTGCAATGTCCTCATTCATTTAACTTTGAAAACAAGTTTCTTTTTGGGAAAGTGAAAACTATTCTGCCAATGACAGAGGTCAGTGTTTTCAGTGGAACCTGAAGGCTCAGGCCTGGTCAGGAGGTGGCACAGCTTTGCTGGTAGAACAGGGCAGGGATTTGTGCTAGTAGAAGTCTCTCTTCACCTAAAAGCAGCTCTTGAGTTGTGTTAAATGCAAAAAAAAACCACCCCCAAACCAAGAACTTTGTGGTACTTCAAACTTATTAGAATGTTGTATCAAAAGACCCCAAAAGGAGTCTATAGACAGGTTCAAGGAGGCTTTTCTAGAAAAGTTTAGTTCTGAGTTATTAATGTATTTATTGCTACTCCTTTTCATGTTTATTTTCAGATGTTAGTTGAGTGATGTTCTCATTCCCTGACACTGTTCCAATGCCAGCGCTTATTCACCAGTTTCAGCTGAAGGGAGCTCAGGGACTACCTGCCTGTTGATAAATGATAAAAGAAGGAAAACAGATTCACAGATTAATATTAAGTGATAGTCATAGGGAAGCGCTAATTGCAAGTGCTAAAACAGTTTCATAACAGTGCTAATAATACCCTCTATTCTCATTGCGAGGCTCCCTGTTATGATTTCATCACTGTGCAGACACGTGCACTCGGGCTCCTGGCTGCATCGAGCCCTGGGACCGTGGGTGCTGCCGGAGTGCACCTGGGGAAGGGAGAGCAGCCCTGCCTTCCTGGGGCTCCTGAGCCCTCGGTGCCACCAGCTGCGACCACCGGGCTCCTGGCACGGGCACCCGCTTGGGAGCGACCCACCCTGTGCAAGGAGGAAAGGAAAAAGCGCCCTGTGGCTTTAAATCTCTGTTAGTTCCCATGGCCTGCCTGGCCACAGACCTCTGTCCTAAACCTGCGGAGTTAAATTTACCCAGAATGACAACTGTATACTCAGGGTTTAGTTACATAACAGCAGTTGCTGCGGTTCACATTGCACTAATCCAAACACAGCGATAAAGCAGCCCCTGGAGAAGCTGCCCTGCTCTGCCGGGTGGCACAGCCAGCAGCACGCAGCCTTCAGGGACCCGACACCGCTCGGCTTCCCTGTGCTGCTCCTGCCCCAGCTGCCCCAGCTCCTTCCAGGGCAGGCGGTGTGCCAGGGCACAGCAATCGCCCCTGCCCGCTGCCCTGCCCGCCCTGCGTGGACCATCCGCCGGGGATGCCGTGGATGGGGAGCCGTGGCCGAGCCCTGCAGAGAGTTGGCCCATGCAGGAACCATTGGGTTCCCCTTCCAAGGGCAGGCGTTCAGCTCCCCCTGGGGTGTTTGCGGGGCCTCATTGAAGAATAAAGACGTTTCTCCAGCTTCTCATGTGCTTAATCAAAATACGGAGAGGCGATAGGGAGGAGGGTGGAGGATGCTGAAGGTTGGGATTTTTTCAAGGGTTTCGAGTTGGCCGTCTGTTTCCGTGGAACTTCCTGTGCTTTTCCCTCATCCGTGTCCTTTATTACTTTGGGGGGGACCCCTGAAGCAGTAATGGCTTCGGTGTATTTTATGCTGGCATCTGCTTGGCACCCAGTAAGTAAAAATCACCAACCTCCCTGCCACACGAGGAGCCCAAAGGGTGGGTGTTCATGCCCCGGACAGTCCCCGCAGAGGGTTGTGTCTCTTTGCTGCCAGAATTCTTGTTGGACTGCAGTGGAGCCTGGCAAGGAGCCACACCAAGCTCTGCTGCCCCACTGCACAGAGCACTAGTTGGGTGAGCGTGGCAGGGGAGGCAGCGGTGGTGGGCACAGGGTGGTGGGGACAGGGTGGGGGGCACAGCTGAGATGAGCACAGGAGAGGTGGGCACAGGATGGGGGGCACAGGAGAGCTGGGCACAGGAGAGATGAGCACAGGATGGGGGGCACAGGAGAGTGACCACAGAGTGGTGGGCACAGGGTGGTGGGCACAGGGAGCTGGGGACAGGGTGGGGGGCACAGCTGAGATGAGCGCAGGAGAGATGAGCACAGGATGGGGGGCACAGGAGAGCTGGGCACAGGAGAGATGAGCACAGGATGGGGGGCACAGCAGAGATGAGCACAGGATGGGGGGCACAGGAGCCCCAAGCACAGGGCGAGAGGCACAGGGGAGCTGAGCACAGGGCAGTGGGCATCAGAGCCCCAAGCACAGGGGCAGTGGGCACAGGAGCACGTGGCACCGGGGGGATCACCCACCCAAGGGGATCCTGCTGTCCCCAGGACTGCTCCCCACTGCCGTGGAGAGGCCTCTGGGCTGTTAAAGGGAGGTGATGAAGCCCAGCTGCTGGAAGAGCAGAGCTCCCCATCCACCTCCCGGGGTGCTGCCCGTGCAGGAAGGTGGCATTTCAGTGCCCAGGCTTTTGAAACTCCTGTGGGGGGCATTCAGAAACGTTGTCCAGTGTCACCAGTGGGCAGGGACACCAGTTAAAGGGAAAAGAAAAGGTTGCAACCAAAACTCAAATGCCAGTTCAAAACAGCATCTCCCTGTTGGTAAATACAATCTATGTTATTGTTATCCGTATAATTTATTTGGGTTTTCTGAACTGTAGAGTTTCCACTACATTTTCTGCACAGAACTGTTAAGATTACTGAAATAGCTCTATGCTGGCTTTGGAAGGAGTACACTGAAGTTATTTGCGTGGATACATTATCTTTGATCTCTCACACATCCATCTTTAAATTTAGAGCTTTTACTACTTGCTCAAGAATCCGGAAAAATTAAAAAAAAAAAAAGATTTTAAACCAAAGCAGTGCTGCAGTCCACAGTCTAAAAAAAATGGTGATTTAATAGGTATCCAAGAGCAAAATGTTTTATTTCCTTCAGCCTCAAGCAAAGCTTATAGGAGCTAATAAGGAGCCATAGGTAGGAGGTGTTTGAGTGTTCTGAGGTGGGGCTCACTCTTTTGCTACATGATCATCTGAAACCCCCAGCATAATGGATTGAGATTTTTGGTTTGTATTTTTCATTTTGGACAGACAGAGCTCCATTTGTGAGTGTTCCCTGATATTTGTCTTTTATTTGAGAGCTAATGGGCTTATTTTCTCCTTTCAGTGAACACATGTACTGTTCATCCCAATTAGAATGAGGAGATATAAAACACTTGATTTTTTTTTCCCCCCTTCCTATTCAGCTCTCTCATGTTTCATAATTTGTGTTCCATTTCTTGGACACTGTTATATGAAGAGTCATTTTGGTTGCTGCTTTTGGGATGAGGAGACTCAAGAGAGTGTGGCAGAGAAAAATAATGGCAAGGAAAAGCACGATTCCCGTCTCTTGAACATACTAGAAAAGTCTTTTTGGCTGTGGTAAATAGCTGTCTTTCCTAGCTTCGTCTCTGTATAGTTAAATCCAAATTCTTAAAAATGAATGTGCTAATTTGAGTCACATCTTTTCAAAATAAAATCGGAGATCACAGAGATGTGCTTTGGGAGTCCCAAGTCGAGCTTTTAAAGCTTTAGTGACTGTAGGGTTGATGCATTATATTTTGCTTTCAAAAAAAGACAATGGCAAGGGCCTTGTCTTGACCTCTGGGTGTTANTCTTGTTGGACTGCAGTGGAGCCTGGCAAGGAGCCACACCAAGCTCTGCTGCCCCACTGCACAGAGCACTAGTTGGGTGAGCGTGGCAGGGGAGGCAGCGGTGGTGGGCACAGGGTGGTGGGGACAGGGTGGGGGGCACAGCTGAGATGAGCACAGGAGAGGTGGGCACAGGATGGGGGGCACAGGAGAGCTGGGCACAGGAGAGATGAGCACAGGATGGGGGGCACAGCAGAGATGAGCACAGGATGGGGGGCACAGGAGCCCCAAGCACAGGGCGAGAGGCACAGGGGAGCTGAGCACAGGGCAGTGGGCATCAGAGCCCCAAGCACAGGGGCAGTGGGCACAGGAGCACGTGGCACCGGGGGGATCACCCACCCAAGGGGATCCTGCTGTCCCCAGGACTGCTCCCCACTGCCGTGGAGAGGCCTCTGGGCTGTTAAAGGGAGGTGATGAAGCCCAGCTGCTGGAAGAGCAGAGCTCCCCATCCACCTCCCGGGGTGCTGCCCGTGCAGGAAGGTGGCATTTCAGTGCCCAGGCTTTTGAAACTCCTGTGGGGGGCATTCAGAAACGTTGTCCAGTGTCACCAGTGGGCAGGGACACCAGTTAAAGGGAAAAGAAAAGGTTGCAACCAAAACTCAAATGCCAGTTCAAAACAGCATCTCCCTGTTGGTAAATACAATCTATGTTATTGTTATCCGTATAATTTATTTGGGTTTTCTGAACTGTAGAGTTTCCACTACATTTTCTGCACAGAACTGTTAAGATTACTGAAATAGCTCTATGCTGGCTTTGGAAGGAGTACACTGAAGTTATTTGCGTGGATACATTATCTTTGATCTCTCACACATCCATCTTTAAATTTAGAGCTTTTACTACTTGCTCAAGAATCCGGAAAAATTAAAAAAAAAAAAAGATTTTAAACCAAAGCAGTGCTGCAGTCCACAGTCTAAAAAAAATGGTGATTTAATAGGTATCCAAGAGCAAAATGTTTTATTTCCTTCAGCCTCAAGCAAAGCTTATAGGAGCTAATAAGGAGCCATAGGTAGGAGGTGTTTGAGTGTTCTGAGGTGGGGCTCACTCTTTTGCTACATGATCATCTGAAACCCCCAGCATAATGGANAAAAAAAAAAAAAGATTTTAAACCAAAGCAGTGCTGCAGTCCACAGTCTAAAAAAAATGGTGATTTAATAGGTATCCAAGAGCAAAATGTTTTATTTCCTTCAGCCTCAAGCAAAGCTTATAGGAGCTAATAAGGAGCCATAGGTAGGAGGTGTTTGAGTGTTCTGAGGTGGGGCTCACTCTTTTGCTACATGATCATCTGAAACCCCCAGCATAATGGATTGAGATTTTTGGTTTGTATTTTTCATTTTGGACAGACAGAGCTCCATTTGTGAGTGTTCCCTGATATTTGTCTTTTATTTGAGAGCTAATGGGCTTATTTTCTCCTTTCAGTGAACACATGTACTGTTCATCCCAATTAGAATGAGGAGATATAAAACACTTGATTTTTTTTTCCCCCCTTCCTATTCAGCTCTCTCATGTTTCATAATTTGTGTTCCATTTCTTGGACACTGTTATATGAAGAGTCATTTTGGTTGCTGCTTTTGGGATGAGGAGACTCAAGAGAGTGTGGCAGAGAAAAATAATGGCAAGGAAAAGCACGATTCCCGTCTCTTGAACATACTAGAAAAGTCTTTTTGGCTGTGGTAAATAGCTGTCTTTCCTAGCTTCGTCTCTGTATAGTTAAATCCAAATTCTTAAAAATGAATGTGCTAATTTGAGTCACATCTTTTCAAAATAAAATCGGAGATCACAGAGATGTGCTTTGGGAGTCCCAAGTCGAGCTTTTAAAGCTTTAGTGACTGTAGGGTTGATGCATTATATTTTGCTTTCAAAAAAAGACAATGGCAAGGGCCTTGTCTTGACCTCTGGGTGTTAAATAGAACTGTTCTCTTAATAAAGACAGCACCATTTTCAGACCTGTTTTGTGTCCATCTCTCTACATCAGCAGCTCTGATCCATCAGGCTGTCTCTGGAGCAGCCCTGCCGTGCAGTTTAAGTACTTTATGGAGACCTGCAAAGTGGAAATGGTCGGTGTCTTTCACAGCCCAGCTCTTCTTCGGCTTTTTGTATTCTTTTCTTTCCCTTTAATATGTTTTTATTTGTCAGGAGGAATAACCTTCCATGTGCCAGAAGCTCTGCTTTGAGGGTAGTGCCGTGAAGTTGCTGTGGGGGTTTTGGGGTGCTCCCCCTCAATGGCCTGGGCAGGCAAAGCAGTGAAAGGTTTTGGGGTCTTTTCGCTGCTAGTAGTGACTTTTTTCTTTAAGCAAGGTAACTCTTTTCACCTCCTCCTTGTGAACAGACACAACGTGAAGCTGCTTGTCTTCTTCGAGCTGCAACAACATTCATAAGAGATTTTAATACAACAAGCTCTGTCACTGGTGTTCTGAAGTTTTCCTGGAATTTCATGGGTGTCTGAATGCAAATTTATTCTTCCCCCCCTCTTTTTTTTTTTTTTCCTGTTTGAAGGTTAGTTTTCTTTAGGGTATCGCTTCATTCCTGCCAATCTGATAAAGCTAACTTAATTAAAAATATTACCATTAGATCATACAGTTCTCTTTATTAGTTTAGTCCATGGGGCTCCTTTTCCACTGGGAAATTATTTACTTCAGAAGTTGCGGGAGTAGCCTTGGCTGGCTTTGTTTAATGCAGCTGCTTTAAAGCTTTCCATCAGATTAGTGTTTTTCCAGGCCCTTTCTTGCAGGTACGCTGTTGCTCAGAGATAACTGCGATTGCTCAGATGTGCTGCAGAGCAGTGCTGGGATTGGAGGACCTTGGAGGACCTCGTGGCAAAGCAGGCACGGGGATTTGGTTTGGATGCTTGTTTGTTNTTTCCCTCCGAGTGAAAAAGTTGTGTTTTGCTGTGTGGACTGTGCTGGAAGTATTTATTTTCTGCTCCGAGGGTGTTTTGGCTTTTCTTGGCAGGGCAAGGGGGCACTGCTAGAGAGACTGTCCTCTCTTTCTTGCTGGCAGTTTGAAGCAATAACCCTGACAGCTTGTTTAGCTGGGGGTCTGGTCCGCAGGCTTGTCTTTATACTTCCCATTCCATGTGTCGTGGAGGAGCCATCCTGTAGTGGATGCTGAATGTCACATGTCGTGTCATCTACAGGTGGAGAGGAGCAGAGCACCTGTAAATTCTGTGCTCCAAAACAGCTGTGATGTGACCTCACGTAGGTGTTTTCACCTCCCTTCTGGTATTGCATTTTCCATCCTGTATCTGACGTTCCTTCGGAAGTGTTCCGTTCCCGTGTGTTTCTCTAAAGCCTTGCATGATCCTCGAGAGCTGCTTAGACCTCAGGACTACTCTGGTGCAACTAACAGGTGACAGTGACACTCATATTGCACCTTTGTTTGATATACTGAACTCTTTCAGTGCAGACACATTTTTCTCTTTCTTCCTAGTGCATCTAATCTCGAACTTAAGTTGCTGTTTACAGCTGAATACTCCTAAAACCCTGGTGCAGACTGGCTAAACCGAGGAGAATGGGCAGTGGGGTTCTGAGTGCTGCTGCAGCCCCGTGGCCTGGGCTGGGGCAGTGGGCAGCAGGACCAAGCTGGTGCTCCTTGGCGCTCATTGCTAACCTGTTCAGGAATGATCTTCTCTTTGAGGCGTTTGACATGGGACTGTTTCCTCGCCACGTCAGTCTGTGACCTGATTACCTACATGTCTGCATTAGTCTGTACAAGAATTAATACTGCTTGTGCTCAGACAGTTTAGGCTGATCTCTGAATGTTGAATCTCTCCTCGGGGCCAAATCCTCTTCTCCGAAGACTGGCAGTCCTACCGAAGGGAAAGTGAGGAGGCTTTCTTCCCCTCATCTTGCCTGTTTTATTTTCATGGGAAGTGACTGCCTTAGCTTAGGCCATGCTTAATGCTTACATGCAGGCGGCGTTATTTTTCAAAATGCTCCCTCCCTCATAATTAAAATTCATGAACAGTTCCCCGGAGAGCCACCTGAGGTAACAGAGTCTTTTCAGAGCGCCATTAATATACAGGAACATTGAATACAGGCATTTGGCTGTGTTCACTCTTCCTCACTCTTCCCTGGCCGGCCGCCTGTATGTGTTGTGGAACAACAAAACTGAAATCTGGACAATTTATATTTCAGTAGCGATGGGATATTCTCTCTTTCCCTGTCACTTCACATTAAGGACCTGCCACTAATAAAACTAATTAATAACTCTTGGCTCCGCACAGAACACTTGGACTCCCTCGTGCTGGCGCCGTGCCACAGCAGCTTTTGAAAGAAGTGCTTCATCTTAGTCAGGGCCAGGATGAATATTTCCCCGCAGTTCTAATTGGACCCGGTGCCTCGGCAGTTCAAAGGCAGCAGCTTCACAAGGCTGCAGGTCTCGAGGTGGGACCTGCTGTCAGAACCTCGAGGAGCTGGAGCACTTGGGATGGAGGTGGTCCATGATGCTCTGCCCTGCACACCGAGGGCAGGGGGAGACGCACCTGCCACCTGCACCGAACGGGGCGGGCGGGCTGGGCAGGTCCTCGCGCGAGAGGACGATCAGATCCTGTCAAAGGGATCCCTTCGACCGGTGTAAAATCGTCGGATTAAATGACGGAGACTGCACTGACCAAATGACAGCCTTGCTGGAAAGTTTCCTCTCTCTGGGAGGCTTTGTTGGCATTGTGATGCCACTCGTGGGCGTATTTTGGTTTTTTGATTCTCGCTACTGACATAACTGTGCCAGTGAAATTTTGTAGTATGAGCCGGGCTGTGTTACATAAAAATATTGCTCTGCCTTCTACTCTCACTGCTCTCTTTCCCTTTAGAAATACTATTTGCCTGCACGCTCCAGCTCTGAGACTCTTTCCACTGCTGTATTTCTGTTCGAGTGAAGGAGGCAGGCCTTGGTGGCCCTGGTGCTCTGGGTCCTCATGGTTTGTGTGTTTCTTCGTGGCCAGACCATTAGAAAGAGGAGTGTTTGTCTTACACCTGTGCAGGGCTTGCTGTGTGCATTCGTCCCCACCCAGGCAGCTGCAGGTCCTTTTTGACACCGCATTTCACACACGTTTCCTTTGGAAGGGACAATACTACAAGGAATATGGTTGAATCCGAAGTTGGCCAGAGAATTTCTATTTAAAAAAAAAAAAAAAAAAAAACATTGTTGTATATGTATGTAAAGGAAACCAGTTGCAAACAGCAAGCCCTTTTGTATTTTTTTGACCCGACTGAAAACTACCTGACCCCTTACCACCATTCTCCTCAACTCTCTCAATGTGCCTCTTTATAACTGGTGCTAATTTTTTAGGCTAAGCTGGTTTTCAGTGCTTGAGGAAAGGGAGAAGGCTTCGAGCTTAATTAAAACAACTGAGTAGCTTCCTAGCTGGAAATACCAAGCATTGATTTTAATAGCCCACAATGTATCAAGCAAATGAGTATCTTTTCTTCATCACACCCACCAGTTTACTGTCAATATAAGACACTACGCTTTTATTACTATTAATTTGTTATGGCTGCGGATGTTGCTGTCCTGACAAAGGTGGATTCTCTGGCAGAACTTGTTGTGTGAGTTAGATGAGGCTGGAGGAGGTGGCAGATGCTGGATGGGAGGTGAAGGAGCATGGCAGTGGGGAGAGCACCCACAAACCTGCGGTGCCTTGTTGTGACCGAGGCTTTCACAACCCCGTGCGTGCCCACGCTGGGCTGGAGCTCAGGAGCACATCTGACAGACGTGTCCCTCGGCTCCCCGTGCCCTCGGTGCCTCCAGAGCCTTGGCAGTCACGGCAGGCGAGCTGCAGCGATTAATATGCATTTCATGCTAGAAGAAGGGGTGCTTCTGATTGACTGAAATAATGTCTCTGTTGGCAGAAGGAATACGTTGCCAAATATGTATGAAGTCACTGTTTTTTCAAATCCCCTGTCCTGTTCATTGTGGAGAAGGTAAAAGATGTGAAGTGAGTCCAATTCTTTTATGATGATGTAGTGCCACTGACTCCACTGTCACTGCCTTGGAATTACACCAGTGAAACTCTACAGAAGGATTTGTCTCCTGGTCTTGTTGCCAAGTAAACTTAAAAGTGTCGGTATTAAATTACTAAAGAGCAGCCCCTTGCTCTGCAGGTCCCGGAGAAGGATTAAAATCCATGTTGTACTGTCAGAGGGAAGGAAGAGTCCCCAGCTCCCAGCTGTACGCTTTTCCTAGTCTCATTCTTCCAACAGTTCTCCTTGACATTGCATTTTAATCCTTTCCAGCAGAACAGCCAGTTGGCAGCCTCACGGTCTCAGAAAATATAGTAGTTGTCTCTTCCCCCCCAGCATGAAAAAGGAGGAAGGTTGGCCGGAATTATAACTGGTAACTTCAGTTCCCTCATTAATGAGAAAGCTTTCAACTCCTGCCATCCCCTTCGATTTTCGCCGGTAGGTCGGGAACAGGAGCTCTGCCCAGCACAAGGGTGTGCTGCTTTCCCTCCAGCTCCCCCTCGCACTGGGGTGTTTGCGGGTCCCTCTTTGTGCAAGTGTGGGACCTGCAAGACCCTCCATTTGTGTCTCTGTTTATCTGTGATTTTTGGTAATAAAAGGGCTGCATTTTTTCTCTTGGACAACAGTTGCCTTCACAGAAACAGTTAAGCTGGGGCTGTCTTTACTCATTATTCTTTGCAACCAAATCCAGATTTTCTGGGCAAATAAATACCAAATAGTTTCTTTCTTAGCTTAAAGGCTGTTTTTTTGTTTGGTTGGGTTTTTTTGTTTGTTTTTATTTTTGTTTGTTGGTTTGTTTTTTCCTTGGCTTTTGTTGGGTTTTTGTTTGCTTTTTTTAGTGGTGTAGTTTTGTTTGTTTGTTTTTGTTTCATTTGGTTGGTTTTTTTTAAGTGGTGTGGGTTTTTTTGGTGCTTTTCAAAGGTGTAATCCACAGCAGCGTGCTGTTGGAGGAGGGCAGGTTCTGGTTTATTACATTGGCACTGTGCTGCAGATCAGGGTGTAGCAGGGGAAGGCAGGAGGCTGCCAGAGATGAGCAGTGCAGGAGAGCTGTCTCGGGGTGCTTGAGGATTGGGAGAGAGCATCAAAGGAGCGACAGGTGACAAAACCACTGGGCGTTTAAGCAGCGCCCAAGGAAGCTTGGTTACGTAGGTTACGGGAGTGAGAATTCAGGTTTGGGTTAGGCACAGGTGCTGCTGAAAGCAAAGCTGCTGTTGGACTGGAGCTTTGCAGAGTTGTTCTTGCACTGAGAGCTCCTTGTTTGAGGGTACCGAACTATCGTGTCCTTTTTCCCGCTGTTGAGGTGGTTTGCTCCGAGGTTATTCCCTCCACAACAATTATTTTCATTTCGAAGTGGGCTGCTCGCTTGGGGATTTTGTCTCTTCTCCAATATTGGTGCAGGTTCTTTCTAAGGCCGGGATGACACGGGTGCAGCTCCAGCAGTGCCTCGGTGGGCTCAGCTTGAATCCATCAAAAAGGCAGCTCCGAGCGTCGCCGTGCTTGAATTCCTGAACACCGCGCCGTGCGTTGCGCCGATTCCTGGAGACCAACACGAGGCAATGAGGAGTCCAGGAGTGTTCCTGGAGCTGGGTTGTGGGACGGGACTGCTGCGAGGTGGAAGCGCAGTGCTCGTTTGTGGTTAGCAGGGAGAGGCACAGGGCGTGCAAGGGGCTCCCCAAGGGCAGCCCCTCTGTAGGAAGGACCAGAGCTCGGGATCGGGTCCTGGCTGGACATGGGCTGCTGGGGCAGGAGCACCTTGCTCAGGGTGCCCCGCCGGCAAAGGGGCTCAGGGGAGCGGGGAAGGAGAATTCGCCCGCAGCAGCGCCGGGAATCCTTTTACACACAGAGCTGTCGGAAAAGAATGTAAAAATTGAGGAGGATGTTTCAGTGAGTCAGAAGCCGAAATGGAAAAGAAAATTGAAATACTACTTAGTGCTCCAATTTGGCATGCAGGGGATATTCTGAAAGATCTTGTTGGTTCTGTTATTGTTGTAGCTTTAGTTTGGAAGTTAGGGAAAATAATAATTTAGAGCCTAGTCTCCTCTAAGTGTGCCTGTTGAAAAGCTTACTTGTTCAAAGAGATGATTTATTTGACTGGGTTTGGGTGGCTCTAGAGCATTGTTCAATGCTGAGCTTATTTACCATTTAAACTTATATTGAATTATAGTGTTTGGAAGGTGAATACCATTTTGCATCTATCTCATATTTTTGGCTGTTCGCTCTCTAATGAAATAGCAGCGCAGGCTTTGATTCCTGTGCATTTATTACCTATCAGAATCCTTCTCAGCTTTTGCTTCATTTAAGATTCATTTGTCAAAAAATAAAATAGTTCTTGGTTCTGTTGCTTTAGATGATGTTATACAGTGCTGTCTATATGGTCTAACAGGTTGTGCACAAAGAACAAAACCAGTTATATATCAAGATGTGAGGTTTTTACAAAGCCATTACCTTGGGGATCTTCTCTTCTGTGTTGGGTTCATGCCAAACACTTCATAGAAAAATCATTTATTGGTGACTGAATAAGATTTGTATATAACTAGTTTATTTTAAGTTGGAGATTATCGTATGTTAGGATGTTGATATTACAGAAATTGAGAAGGTCTCTTGAAACTTGTAGGGTTTTGTACTGGCCAAAAAGTTCTTGCATTTCCTTTGAGTTTTCCATTGACAGCTATTAGCACTGGAAATTTCCCCTGTATTTTATAATCTTGTCAGCCTCTCTGGGATTTCTAGGTGGTGTTCTCCGTGGCTGTATGACACAAAAGGTGTCATTTACCTGATGGGGTTTGATGGCTGCAGCACTGCTCTGCCATTGGCCTTGTCAGAGCCTTGGTGTGTAAGTGCCAGTGCAGTCGTGTTTTCTTACACAAGTTAATTAAATCAGGATTTATGACTTCTGATTTGTTCCCAGAAGCACTTCATATAAATGTAGTACGGGAATAATCTGTCGATAGCCTCTCTTGGTGGTGATGAAGGGTTTAAGTAATGTCTGTTTGCAAACAGAACAAGTTCCAGCATGTTCATCTTTATGCTGAACAGGACAGGGATAATAAGGCTGGCAGGGATATAGCTCAATTTGAAAAGAGCACTTTCCGAAGAGAAGCTGAAAAGCAGAGCTGTGGTGGTCATGAAAAGCACAGGTATTTGCAGTACTTCAGTCTCGCATCCAGCAGGTTGTCATGAGTGGCAAGAGATGCACAGAATGTTTCTGTGTGTACGTGAGTTCTTGCAACACCAAGAATAGCGCAGAAAGGTTCTGGATGATGTGTGACACATGAGGAACGACCTAAAGCCTGCACGTAAAACGTGCATAGGGGTTTGTGTCTTATACTGCCTTTCAAGTGTTCATATGACATCTCATAGTAATGGATGAAAAAATGAATCTGAAAGTAGGGGCAGATCTCGTGGTGCTTCCTTGAGTGGAATCTGGCAATACAGGTGGATTGCCTGGCTGGGGGAGTCTCCACCCGCTGATGGATGGACTGAGAGGGGATGCTGGAAAAAGTACAACCACATTTAAGCCCCATGTCTTATGCTGGGAATCTTACAAAATGACCTCTTAGCATTCTCTTACATAGAATTGTTTTCAGCAATCCTCTCACCTCAAGTGGTCTGGTTTTCCAAATACTTCATGGAAGAGCACAAGAACCTGCTGCTGCAGCCAGAGAGCAACAAAATACCCTTCTGTCACACTGGGGTTTGCCATCCTATGGTGCACCCATTGTTATGGAGGTACCTGGGAAAAGGATGTCTGCTTAATATTCTGTTTCTCGGTCAGGAATTTGGACTAACTTAGTGTGATTCCTTTCATGGGCTCTTGCTCTTATCCTTCCCCTCCCTTTTTTTTTTTTTTTTATTCTGGGGAAAGAAAATATTCAAATGTCTGCAGTCTGTATTGTTCTTGCAAGATCCTACAGAGGCTAAAGGGTGGGTCTGTTGTGTGAAGCTTAACATCCTAATTTTCAGTTTGCCACGATATGCTAACGCGTTCATGCTTCCTCCAGACAGGCTGGTGTCTAAATACCTCACAGCAGTGCTGCAATCGAATTGGTGAGATTCAGAATGTGTTGGGAACTGCCTTTTTTCCCCCTCTTTTTTGTTTTTTTTTTGTTAAGGACTTCAGTTAAGGCCAACCGTGCCTGACCGCCAAAGGTGCACCTGGGATACAGCCACTTTCTTCCTCTCTGAAAGGCCTTACATTAAGGTAAAGCTACTTAATGCAGCCCCAGGTAGAACTCTGTGGCCCTAGAAAAGTTGTAGGAGAACAATGGTGTCTGCAGAAATGCCCCATACCCACAGCTGGCTGTGGCCAGTGCCTGTGTTATGGCACTGACCGATCTGTAATTTTTTTACTTTCTCATTTGTGCAATAATTTAAAGCAGAATTGGGATTCATTCATCAGTCTTGCATTCTGACACAGTCTAAGAATAAGGACTTAAATTCATAAAATAAGTTTCCTACCTTTTTAATCAGTATAATATTCAGTTTTGTATAGACTTTTTAAAGTTATTTCCTTGTGTGGGACTTTTTTATTCTTATTTCAAACTTCTAAGTACTTTTCAATGGAATTTTTATGCTCAGGGCTTTTAAAGCATCTGGTATTTAGCACTTGAAGGACTGCTTCACTTTCCATTTTGCAGGCAAGTTTTTAAAATGCTTTTGCATGTGTTTGCTTTTGGCTGATTTGTTGCCTAGATTTTTAGAAATCCTTTCTAGTGAAAACATCCCGTAAGTCTCTTTGACCACCTTGAAGCCATCTCTGGAGGCAGATACATTTATGTTAAGACTGAAGTCCACTCTATAACTCCTCCTTCCCTTCATCTATTATGTAAAAAGGATAAATAATGTAGCTGAGTTCTCGTGTCTGCCTTATACATCAGGACATCCCTGGCTGGTTGCTGGAGCCCTGGCCATGCTGCAGTATAGAATTGCATCAGAATAACCCATTCTGCTCTTAGGGCGTGCTGCTCCTGTCTGGCAGAGACATTTGGACATCACACCTATTTTCCATGAAAACTTTTTGTCTTCCTGGGATGCAGACTGTGATGACCTCTTTTCAACTCGCCAGTTTCCCACGGTGTGGAGGGGATGACTGAAAGAACAGCTTAAATGAAGTAAAAGATGCTTCTGCTGCCGTTTGCTGAACAGACTGCTTTGCAGGCTCACGTTATAACTGAGAAAAAGCAAAGCAAGGAGGAACTGGTGAAGTGTGGAGGGGAGATGGAGCCTGGGGAAGGAGAGAAAAGCTCCTTGCTCACCATTCAGGCCCTACTCCCAGCAGAAGAGGCAGTGCACTTGACCATTTCCCGGTGACTTCCCCCACCCCAAACGCTCGCTGAGAGCAGAGACGCTGCTGAGACAACGCAAGTGCTCGTGGTGGTGCTGCAGCATCCACTGTGTGGACATCTGGAGTTCCATGGGGGAAGAAGAGCTGTCATGGGGCTGTTACTAACACGTTGCAGGTTGCTGTTTAGCTTGGCAATCATTTCTTGTCTCCTTTAGACAGAGGCTCTCCGAGCACAGCCCTAGAACCAGGTCTGCTTTGTTTCTGTGAGTGATACAGCCTGGCTGGAGCAGAACTCTTCCTTCTGCCTGCTTCGTTTCTCTGGAGTCATTTTCACTCTTATCAATCCTTCCGAAACCATTCATCTTCCAGAGTGCCTGTTTTACAGGAGGTGCTGCCTCCTCACCTGTGTCAACCGGAGCACCAAAGATACACGATCTTTTTGAAGTACCATCTTAGCGCCTTCATTTTCTGCAGTAAACTGAAGTACGTGTGTCAAACATTACTGCGTTGTACTGCTGGCTTGGTCATGATATCTCTTGTTAAAGCAGTGAAGGGAACGGGCAGAGGTTCTGCCACTTGGCACCGGTGGCCCAACACTCTCTGTGTGGGCACGGTGGGTGCTGGGATGTCTTTGCCTCAAAGGACACGGGTTCTGAGCCTGTGTGACAGCAGCTCCAGGGGCTGGAGGGCAGTGTCAGTGCAGCCCACGAGGAGGGACGCCGTGCCTGCCAGCGGTGCAGCAGGACCAGGCTCTGCTGTGGTGCTGAGCTCTCAGCAGCTCCTCACTGGGACACGTTTGGCACACCGAGGCTTCATGCTGTGTCCCGTCACAAACAGGTCCCTCCTTTCCCTAAAGACAACAGGGTGAACATTCCGAGCTGCGAAAACTTCAGTGAGATAGGGGTTAATCTTGCTGTGGAGTAAGTTAATTGTGAACTGAAAAGATTCTCCAGTGGTCAGTTTTTGGCCTGAGTTCTTTAAAGCGTCTTTGCATTCACTGAAGGAGATCATGTGCTTTTTGTAGGAGATGCTTTTTGAGTCTACCTAGTGATTCCGTCCTATATTCACCAGCTTTAAGCATTTGCTCTGAAATGTTTCCTATTTAATATAGGGCCATGAATATGAAAACCTGGTATTTCAGAGTTTTGGGGGAAGTTTTAAACACTGGCTTCTACGTGTTTGATTTCCCTCTGCATAGATGATGATTTGGGTTTTTTCAAATTAAAACCAACCCCCATGAACTCTAACTTTATATAACATCTAGGAACACATTTGTCTTTTCCTGTGGTGTAAGTGAGAATGTATATGCCTATATAAATATATACTGGCACATGTTTTTTGCCTTCAAAATGGCTTGTGGGCCATAAGTGAACAGACTGCTCAGTTACTATGCTTGGATTGCTTATTTAATACTTCCAAATTTAAATATTTTCTCTGTCGGTTTTTTGCAAAAAAAAAAACAACCTGCAGTCAGAAATTAAACCTGGCAATTTATTTTTCTGAAGGAGAACTGCTCATTGGATGGAACACGCATTCCCCCAACAAATGGTCGCTGTCTGCTCTACTACAGACATTCCTTTCAGTGCTGGGAGCTGAAGTGGGAGCACTAAGGACACTGAATGGGAAGTACCTTCATCGTGGTGTCTTGGCATAAGGAAGTGTCATTCTGATGTAGCAGAGGAATTGAATTATTTACTGTGTAGGTGAGACTGTGGCAAACAGGACTTCCATCCCTGGAAGTGTCCAAGGCTGGGTTGGACGGGGCTTGGAGCAACCTGGGCTGGTGGAAAGTGTCCCTGCCCGTGGCAGGGGGTTGGAACCAGATGACCTTTAAGGGTCCCTCCCAACCCAAGCCTTACAGTGATTCTAGGATTTATTTTTTAAATTTTGGAAGTGCAAATTAACGTGCTTATAATTAATGCAATGAGATGAGCTGGTTCACTCGAGGTGGGTACAATACAGAGTCTCTTGCTGGTTCTCCGAGTTGGTACCGAAGTAATGTTTTATTAATGTAAACAAATAATATTCTCCAGTGTTACAGAGCATCCCATAAGCTCCATGGGCAATCCAGGTTCTTGGTCTGAGAATACCCTCTCTGATAAGCTCACACATCTGTTAAGGCAGACCAGCTTCTGTCACAGGTCACCTCATTTGCTAATGACTCGGAATTCAGATCAGGTATTCGCAGTCAAATTAACATGCAGAAAGAGTATTTCTTGAAGGTGTTTTTCTCTAGAAAAAGAAAGGGCAGAATTCAGACTAACATTTAGAAATGAAAACCACTCTTATTCCCCTGGACTTGGTTGCTACAGGGAGGATGGAAAAAGGGTGAATAATAAATACAGTGGAAGTAGCAGGCTTGGAGATGGCCTGCAGTTACGGGCTCGGAATTGCTTGGGCAGTCTGTCCTTCCAAAGGCAAACAAAGGGAAGCAGCAGATGACATGTCTCCATTTAGCGGAAGCAGGAAGGTCAGGATGGTCCAAGGAGTGTACGCGTTGAGACAGAAGAAATGAACGATGGCTGGGGGGAAAAAAAGGAATGAAAGGGTTATGATTCTGATGAGATTTACAGGGAATCTGTTCTTCAGGTGACTCAGGTCATTCAGTTGAGAGCCTGTGAGGAGGCAGAAGCATTCCTGGGGTTGATGTGTTCCCTGCCATCTGGATGATGGCTGTTATCTCGTGCTGCTCCTTTGTGCTGGTTTGTTTGGTGGCCCAGATTGATCAGCTCAAAGCTAATTTCAAAATACATCCCCAGTGTTCACAACATGTTTATTCTTATTATGATAATTACTGGTGCAGAAGAAAAGTTGGTGAATTTTGTTTCTTTCCAGCTGGAAGACATTTCCAGACGTTATAGTGAACAATGCCATCAGCTGCTCTCAGTTTCCCGTCTCCTCCCTCCGGCACCTCAGCAAGACAAAGTCCTGTTAGATAAATTTTAAGCAAAGACTGGGTGACCTGATATGGTGGGAGAAGGATTGCACTTCGAAAAGATAACTTCCCACTCCCTCACGAGTGTTTTGTCTTTCTCTGCCGTGGCGTTGGTAGGTGATTTGAGTTTTGTTAGGACCGTCTGCATCTTGAGTACCTCCCAGGGCGTAGGTATCATTCCATGCTCATCAGATGGAAGCTCTTACCCTTGTCTGCAAAGACTGCCAGGCCTACCACTAGTAACTACACTTCGGAGGAGAAGGAACGGTGGGGTGGCAAGAACTCTTAGCACTTCTACTTTAAATAGCAGACAAGAGCTTTTGGAAGTGCTAAAGAACAGGAAACATTTCAGACAAACTAAGGACTCAAGTTATCATCTCCCTCCCAAATGCAAAGAAAATTTCCTAAACCCTTGGCGCAGTTTTTTGTCTCAGACCTTGTTTCTTTGGGGCTTCAGGTCACCTGTGCAGCTGCTCAGAATGGGAAGGGTGACGGTGACCCGGCAAGAGGAGAGGGAACAAAGTGAGCACTGAAACTGTTCATCACTGTGGTACTTGTTAATGATTCTTCTGGTAGCAGCAATAATGAGCAGCTGAAAGAAGGACTTTATGTACCCTAAATAAATTGCTTCCAAACCTCGTAATTGCCACAGTTCTGGCTTTCAGTGGACCTGGTAATGAATTTTTGAGTGGTGTCCACGTGTTGTGCCCGTTACTGTACTTGACTTCCATCCTGTTTTGAGTGATCTCATCAAGGGATGGGTGGCGTAATCTGAATAGAATATATTTGTCCAGTACTGGGAACAGCAGTGATGATGAAATTACTGCAAGTTATTTTTTAGTTTTGGGGTTTTTTTTTTTGCTGTAAAGCCATCTTTTCATGATTCTGCTGTCTTGCTTATAGGTGAGTCATTCCAGATGGTACTGCCTGAAAAACCCAGTGGATTGATCGCAAGAGCAGAGGATAAGCAGGCTCTTAAAGGGTGCTTTTATACACAGGAGAAAATAGATGGCTTCTTGTCTTGGAGATGCAGACACCACTGAGGTGTTTCAAATGGCAGAAAATGCCTTGGGTTCACATGGGTATGATGAAGCTAAATATCCCTTAAAGGCTTGTGGCATGTGCCTGCGATCAGGATTTAACACACTTCTTGCCTTCTGCTGTCAAAATAAAAAGGAGAAGGAAGTGACAGATTTTTTTTCCCTTTTTTTTTTTTGAAAGAGAAAAGTAGAGAAATCTGGAGAGACTTAGAGACTTTACCTCACTTACATGAGCTCTTTCTATATGTATAATTTAACATGGCACCTTATATATAATTTAACGTGTGAAATAAACATAACATTTGAATTTCACAACTGGAACCCTTCTACTTACAGAAGTGGAATTTTTTCCCCATCTGTTTTTCGTTTAAAAATGCAGTTTCTGCAATGAAAGGAACAAGTATAGTGGCTTAAAACCTCGACTCCTAAAGATTGCATGACACCTTGCCCCCTTCCTAGGATAGAGAGCTTAACCGCTGTACCAGGTGTATGTTGCATTGATGCCAGTGGCATGACTGATAAATCTCTTTCATCCTGCAACAGAGCCTTATTTATAAATAGCTCTTTAATAGAATGCCCTAAGTTTGCAGTGATGTTTTTCAACCCCCTGAGAATACTGGCTCATGCCTCAAAGAGCTTATGGTCTAAATGAAGTAGATAACCAGGTAGAAATGATCAAAGAATAGAGGGGAAATGCAGAGGAGAGAAGTGGTGGGCACGAATCTCAGGAGAGCAGGTCCTGGTTTTATATTCTTGTGTCAGCTTCCTGTCTTTAGAAAGAACAGTGTTCAGTGGCATTATAATTGAAATGAGATGATGTTTTGGAGCAGAGCTCGCTGAACAGGCTCTCTGGTCTTGGTGAGTTTTGTGGAGGAAGGGAAGGGTGTTATTCTGTGTGTTAGAAGGGCTGTCTCGAGCATCAGGAGCAGCAGGAATGTGCTGCTTGCAAGGGGATTTTACAATAGGTGAGCAACCAGTGTCAATAAGCTTTGCTTCATTGATTTTGGTTCATTCCAGCTGAGGATACAACCCAGTGGGAGCAGTTAGGAGAAAGCAGTAGACCTGGAGGGGACCAGGAGGTTTCCTTACCTGGGTTAAGCCTTTTGCCGTGCAGTCTGAATTGCACCTTTGCTCCCGAGCGAGTATTTTTGCATCTCACGCACAACAGAAGTGTCTCACTGTGCTGGCCCTCTTGGAGAGGCAGAATAAGGGTTATTCACATTGTCTCTTCCCTGCCTTCTCACATGTAGGTGTTTGACAGAGACTGCAAAAATGGGATGCTACATTTATTTAAGGTTTCCTACCACAGAGGAAAAAATAGCCCAAACAAAAAAAAAAAATGATTTAGTTTGGTGCACTTGCAATTAAATGGGTTTACTGTGCTTTTTGTGTTTGGTGGGTTTCTTTTTTTTCCTATTATGCAAAAATCCTGCTTTTCGTGTTGTTTGCTCATTAGAGTCTTTGAAATAAAAAGTAAATAAATCTGAGTCACTAGGCATTAATCTGTGACTTGACATATTTATTAGCCATAATCTATAGGCATTTACTCGCTGTCTTTTATTTTTACTACAAAGCAGTCTTGGCTTTGGTATTTATAGAGCCGATACTGTTTTTACTTGTCAGCATTGCGAATCTGCTCTAGGTGGAATATCAGCAGGAAATGGTGCAGGAAAACCAGTGTGGCACCTTGAGGAAGACAGAACATTCAGGAACCATGAGTTGAGCACAACTGATGGATCAGCAGAAGGGCTTTGGGTGACTAAATGCTAACAAATGTAATAGGTTTGGATAGGGCAAGTAAGGCCACTTGTAAAAGTTCAAGTGGTACTTCTGGCTTATTTGTATGCCCACTTCAGCTAAACAAATACAATACGAATTTTTACATTATGTAACTTTGGGAGTGAAAATCCACAAGGTTTGCACTAGTACTTATTTTTATTACACTGCTGTTGTGTTGTGAATAAAACTGGTCGTGCTCTGAAGCTGCACAGCACAATTAAGAGGCTTTCCCCTCTGCTGCATTTCTTTCCCTGGTGTCTAAAGGTGCTTTCAGCCCGTTCAGAGCATTTTGTATACGTCTTTGCCAGTGACACTGGGGAGAACGAGGGCAGGGTGATGTTGTGACCTGAAATCTGGGCAGTCAGCCTGAGCGCTGGGGGCAGACAAGAGGGGCATGATGGAATTTGGGGGAGTCTGTTCCTTTTCAGAAGGTCACCTGGGAGGGATGGTAAGAGAAGCTGTTGCTGTTGAGAGTGGATGTGTGTTTAGGGTCTGAAAGTATGGGGTGCTGACTTGTTCCACATTCACTGGCAGTGGGAACCGAATGGAAACATGGAAACATGGAAAAATGGAGATTTTTGTTTGTGGCAATTATTTTTAGAGCAGTAACATCCTTGCCATTCAGTTGGTCTCTTAAAATGTCGGAATTCATTAACGATCTGGTTATGGAAACTTTAAAGATACTGGAGTCACAGAAAACTTTCCCTTTCAGTCCATATGCCATCAGTGATGGTTGTACAATATTTCCAGTGCACAGAAAAGTCTGCCAGCGCAGGGGAAGCAGTCACGTGTCAAATATGGCATCCTTGTAAGGCTCCTAAGGTATCTGAAAGCAACAGAAGCTTAAGGAAACACACTCACTGGTTACACTTAAAACCAATGCTAAACTCTTAGCTTAAAAATCTGTCTTGTGGAAGTGTGGCATTTGTATGCCGTGGTCAGAAGCATAAAAAGTCTCTGTGCCCATTTCTTGAATGCAAGGATTTTCAATATAGAAGTGATGATCAAGATGCTTGATAGTGCAACAGCTCTTTATTAGCAAAGATGAGCAAGACAGGTTTAACTCCCATCTTATGAGCAGGTGCTTTTATAAGATTGGCATTGTGTCCAAGTTGTGGATGCAGTTCATAAAATATTAAAAAGTAATGAATTCAGAAATATGAAGTATTGCTATTGCTATTGCCACTGTACAGTGGCCAAGTTATTGGCTGTGCCACAAGAAAACCATTCTACTTCTCATCGTGATGTGCTGGTTTTCTTTTATTGCACAGCCGTACCTCCATTCTTGTTTTTAACTTGAAGTTAGTGAAACATCTTCCTGATACTTTTCCATTAGCGTTGCTTGGATGAAGATAACAGTGGTGTAGCATAATATTTTTTTATTGATTCCCTCCCTGACTTGCTAAGCCAACACACAGAGGAGCGAACAGCTATTTTTAAAATACCTGTTATGATTAAAAACTGTAGATAAGACACTGACAATTTTTCTCTTATTCTGCTCTCTTGGTTGCCAGCTGTTATTGGAGCAATTTAACCACCAGCTGAGAGGGTGGACAAGTAGTACCCTCTCAGATCTCTGCAGTGCAGGCCATGAAAACAGCTTTGTGGATGGCTTTGTGCAGTGGCTCCTGTTAGCCAGTTTTCCAAAAGCAGATTGACCTTTGCCGTGTAATGTTTTATGTCAAGTAGGAGATTGGACCTGCAGTTGCCTGTGCTGGAATTTCCTCTAAGTGCAGGATTAGATGTTCTGTCGCAATGGGGACTCCAGCAATTACGCTTGGTGGTGTTCCCTCTGTTCCCCCTCCCAATTCTTGCCGTTCATCCTGGGCTCCCTTTAAATACATCTGTAGAAATCCCTCCTGCCTCTTGATAGTGGCAGGGCAAGGAAGGGAAGCCCTGAGCACCTCGGCCTCAAAATACCCTGCCTGCAGAGCCTGCCCCGTGCAGGTGTAGCCAGCAGTGACATCTCCAGCTCTTCCAGAGGCAGCTCCTCAGGCTGGAACCACAGGGCCAGGTGGGATGTGGGGCCCCAGCCCTAGCCCTGCAATCAGTATTTTCCCTGGTGCCTTGAAACCGAACAAAAGAGTGGCTAAAATGTGTGCTGCCTTACAAGATATGAAGTGATGCATTTGTCTGCTGGGCCTTCTTCGAGCCGTAGAGGGGAAAAATAGAACAAGCTTAGTTTTTCCATAATTTCCCCCCTGTAGCCCAAAGGAGACTACACGACAGAGATGTCTTCTCTAATCTTCTCTTCCACCCTGCATTATTTTCTTTCCCTCCTCCTTCCCTTCTGTCTCACAGCTCCCCTCCCCACTCACATACACGCAGACTTTTGACAGCACACCAGTTTTATTCCCGAGCTCCCTTTTTAGCCCACATGGGTGTCTAGTCAGTGCCGCAGCCCCGGCTAATACACGAGGGTTTGAATAAATGTGGAACAGCAGGTAGCAAGTGACTGTTGACAGGGTGACATATTGACTTAATATCTTGTGTTATGTGATATGAAGGATGTGCCTTTTGGTGTGTATTTTCATTTTAATTTTTTTTTGGGGTGTTTCTTAGGCAGACACTTGTAGGCAGTTTTGAGTAATTGTCTGAAATAATTAACGTGTTTATTAAATAACGAAGCAGAGTGCATTATCTAGCAAATCAATTATGTAAATGCACAAAAAGCATGAAAGATTAGTCTTTAACTGTTGCTGAACTGCATCCACTTTCCTAAATTATAGATGAAAGTGAGGTTTTTTCGTCAGTGTGTGTGTGTGCAGTGTTAGGCTCCACTTTGGAGCTTAAGGTAACAGGAATTAATTGGTACTATTGTGCAAGAAGAGGGCATTCCTGTTGTACACTAATGAACACCAGTGTGCATACGTCCTTTCTATGCAGAGAAACAGATGGTCTGCAGTGAAGAACAGAAGTAATCTCAATTGGAGGGTCTGGATGACAAGATAAACTGACAGTGAAGCCCTAGCAATTTATTCTCTCATCTAGACACTGGGAAAAAATCTCCAGGAAAATCTGTTAATCTCTAGCATTTGGAGTGGTGTGTTTTCTTTCTGGCGACTTACGACGAAATGAGCCTGTGCCTCTGCAGTTTTACCAGTCCTCCGCTTCGAGAGGAGGGGAGAACAGAGCTCATCCCTCGCTGTGTGTGTGCAAAATTCACCCCTTCCCGTTGCAGCCGTTCGAACGGTGTGTGTAGGGGACCGTGTGGTGATAACAGCACAAACTGCGCTGCTCCATTTTCACCCACTGCAGCTTCCGCCGTGCGCAGCTGGAGAGGGACCGTTCTTCCATGGTTCAGGCAGCTGTGATTTATCCGCCTCCCTTGAGGCAGATTGCACAAAAAGAGGGAGGCTTGCATCCTGTGGCAACGCTGGGCAGGTGTGCAAGAGCCAGGGAACGGGCCGTGGATGCGTTTTAAAAGTGCGTGAAGCTCAGGGAAACGTGTTCTTCTTCATTATTAAGTGCGTGTGTGATCTCGAGCTTCCAGTCGTGGCTGGGGCCTCCCCAGAGGTTCTCACTGTGCATCTGAGGAGGGGAACGGGGATCACACTCATTGTTCTTTGGTGCCAGACTATTATTTTGCTACCCTGTCATCTTCTGAGTGTCTTCCACAGAGGTGTGCAGAGGTCGAGCCACTTCCAGCTGCCCGGCACAGGGATGCAGAATTCCCCTCTAATGTTGATTTTGCGGATTATCGGAAATGCTCGAACTGTCAACAGCACAGTCGTCCTGAGGACACGCTGTGCTTGGGATGCCAGCACAAATAATTCAGCTCTTTATTTCCATTGTTTTCACTTCTTACCGAGGTTCCAGTTTCGTTTGCTGAAGGGACTAACTTCTGTTGGCTTGGCAGGTCACATCCTGGCACCCGGAATGGAGGAAAGGAACTTTTCTCTCTCGAGTTCCTCTGGGGCTCCCTCCTGTCCCCTAGTCCTGACAGGGAGGTTGGTGAAGAAAGGCTTTGCAGCCTCACCTCTCTTGGGGCAGACCGTGCACTGCAGGGACAGGCCTTGCACCATGTATTGCAGGAGTAAACTTGTCCTAAAATCAGCAACTCTGCTCCAGAGCTTGCTCTAAACGCTGCACGTCGCCTTCCTGTGTTGTGGCCAGGTTAATTCGAGGTGGATCTGCAGTCACGTATGTCTGGACTGGCTATTTGGTGTCATTCGAAGAGTTTCTGGAGCGTGTATCACTGAGGAGATATGGGGATTTAGCTGGAGACAGTAAATTACATTGTTGTACCTGAAAGTAGGATTGGTTTAGTTTCTGATGAAATCTTCAGTTGTGAAAACCTTGTTAAAAGACAGCGCCTTCCCAGGAATTCCCAGTGTTAAAATAACAGGACATTAAGTGTGTCATGTTTATTAATTGTCAAAATTAGATCAATCATAACAGAGCTAACAGATATGTCTGGTTGAGCTGAAAGATGAAGATGGAAGAGCTAGCAGATATCACCAAGGAGCTAAGAGATGCCAGGAGAGATGACAGATGTGGCTGGATGAGCTGAAGGGGGATTGGAAAAATGCAGTCCCAGTCATTGCCTCAGGGAAGAAATAGTAAACCTCATAGACCTTGAAAAAATGTCTCAAGTGAGCAGGAATGGAGGAGTTTGTTCTGCGCCGTTGTCTCTGACTCTCACTTGCAGTGTGTCCTTTCTCTTCTTGAGAAGGTACCATAGGGAGTGAATGCTGTGATAACTTGGATTTGGGATTTTATTCATGTTTAGATGAAAAAGCATACTGTAAAGCACTATTGTGCTGGTGCTGATTCTTTCTGACCTTTGCAGTGTCCACGCTTTGGCACTTGCAGGGACTTGAGAGTCTTTAGCCTGCAGTGTTTAAAGATCTTTCTCCTGCAATGACTCACTTGGGAACAGATTCCTGTACGTGGGTAGAGAATAGAAACAAAATCAGGGTTGAAAGGTGGGGGATCCAAGTCCAGCTTTCTGCTTTCCCAGGGACTTTGGGTAGGCAGATACATTGGTGTGATCTGTGGGGTGGTTCTTCTTGTCTGTGAAGTGGGAAGAGAACTCTGCAGTAATGGGAGAAAGAACACACAGGGGCTTCAGAAGAACTCAAGAGGCTCTGATAACATGGCCAGGGAGCTGTGAGATATAGAATTGGTAAAGCATGTCTTGATAAGAAAACACCATCAATATATGAAATATGGCCTCTGGAATATATTCAAATGTGAACAATATTCCTTGTATCTGGAATGTGCAGGTAGCTGTTGTACTGAGGCCTTTAAATGGAGGTTGCACAATACCCTCTTTTGTTACTTCCAATACCTTAAAAGCTCATGGGCTATACTAAAAAGAATAATGAGAGTGCATCATACTGCATTTAGTGAAGTGTCCCATCCTTTCACAAATAACTTGGGTTTCAAAGCCTGGAATGAGAGCTGAATTCCTGAGTGGTGTTTTTGTAAAAGGAGGGCTCATGGAGCTTTGTCAAATAACGAAGGATGCACTTCAGACAATAATATGCAGAGGTATGGCACGTCTATAAAAGTTGGTTCAGAGAGTCTGCACAACACCCCCTCACTGCTGCTATAAATACATCTTTGTGATGAAGCTCAAAATGGGATGAAAATATTTTGATATTGTGTTTTTAACTTTTGATACATCTCTTGGCTTGAAAGATAAAAGGATTCACTCTTGGAATTTACACTCCTCTGATGTGATTAAAACCAGGTAGGTGTACTGTAAATAGAATATGCTCTGTATGAAGGTAGGTATGGCTTAGTGTTTTCGAGCAGGAGGTTTCTTACTGTGGAAAAACAGCTTTTCTTGATAAGTTGCTTGTCACTGTTTTCAGCAGCACCTCCTTTCATCTATTATTAATTTTGGAAGAACTTAATAGTATGGTTTGGGTGTGGGCTGGTACCAGACACCGGTAGAGTATAACCCCTTCAAAAATAGGGAATCCAAGAGCTCCGGGGGATAGGGCAGCAAACACACGGACATGTCTTTGCTTTTGAGAAAAATATTTCCCCTCTCAAAAGAAGAGCCCCAGTGTTACATGCTGGAAACTCCCTGCACTACCCCCTACTGAAATGCCTGATGGAGCAGACAGAAAGATGAGTGTGTTCATGCCCTGTGCCTGTGTCAGGTAAGACCCCTGTTCTCCAGTGACAGGGGGGAACCTGCCCCATGTCCTGCCGTGACCGGGACGGGGAGCAGCGTGGAGGATCACTGCATCTAATATTTTTGCTGTAGCCCCATTAGCACAAGCTGGGCTGTTTGCAGAAGGTCTGCAGCTTGTTCCCCACGGTTTGCTGTGAGGTCTGTAGGGCCACAGCTTGGTGTGCCATGTAATGACTGTGAAGTCCTGTGTGACCGTGGATTTGTTGCAGTCGCTGTGTGCATATAGATGGATGTATTTATAGAAGAATCACTGTGAATGTGAGAAATAAGCCTTTGAAGTGTCAAGCCAAATATTCTGGGGGGAAAAAAGAAGATTTCTTGTCTACATCAGAAGCTTGCATTTCATGTAGACTTGTCTCATTTTACCCAAAATATCTCCCCACAGGTTAGGAGAGCTGAAAGCAATAATAATAATGGGGAACGTAGGGGGAGGGAATGTGTGTGTGAGAAAGGAGAGAGAGAGGAGGGAAATAACAAACATTTCTGAAATGTTTTTGTTCCTCCTTAGTTATAAGTAGTTTCTTTCCAGTAGTTTTTCCTCCTCCTTTGTTTCCTGTTCTCTCCTAGACCTGCCAGGGAGGCAGAGCTGAGTTGCTTTGCCTTCGGTGAGGCCCCTGCAGGTGTCCCCAGGCAAGGACCAGGTGATGGAGAGCAGCGTCCAGGGTTCTCCAGGCAGGCTGGACCCCCCGAGCTCGCAGTGAGGGGCACGGGGGGCTGAGATGGATGTGTGCCCCTCGGCTGCCACCGCTCAACCAGCCCACGCCTGACACGAAGATTTTTCTCTGTTCGTTGCTCCCCTTTGGGAAAGAAGAGGCACACAGATACTCCAGAGTCACAAAAGAAGGGGTCCACTGGTCTTTCATTGAGCTGCTGCTGTGAGATTAGGGTAGGCTGAGTGACTTTTGGTTATGGAGCGAAGCCAAGGCATGTTACCGAAAAGGAGACTTTTTGCAAAGCAAAATAAAGTACAGACGTTTTTCAAAGGTAACTCTTCAACTGATGGCAGTGGGTTTGTGCATCATTTCCATTCTAAGAGTAGAAAATTGTCGTTTTTGGCAAGAACTGTTTCAGGCTGCAGTTCCAGGCTGGCAGGTGTCTGTGTACCTGGGACAGCTCAAATCCTTCCTTGGTGCCTTCAGTGAGAAAGCCTTGCTCTCTGTTAATGGGTTTGAGATGTGACTCTGCTTCCTTTGCTGTACCTTTATGGTTTGAATGCAAAATATCCTTGTCCCAGTTGAAATTTTGAAGTTTCGCTTTAAAGGAAATAAATAATGAGAGGAATGTGTACTGTGCCTGTAAAACCTTCAAAAACATACACTGGAAATAGTTCATGATGTTAAGGATGGGAATTCTTATTTTCTGGCTTGTAGGTAATGACTTTTATAGTGATAATTTTTTTCCCTGTTATGTCCATTCCTTGTTCTTTTTAATCTAAGGTGTAATACTGAAGCTGGAGAAAATCAAGAAGACAAGAGGGTCGCCTTAGAAGTGGAACACAAGATAATTCTGTTTCTAAAATACCATATACTTCGTAGCATTAAGTCTTTTTGTGCTGTGATAGAAGGTTGTGGGCTAACAGCATCCACCATTAAGAAGTCATTCAGTCCTGAGCTACCAAATCCTTTCAGTGTGATTTTTTTTAAATAAGGTTTATGAAATCTAGCCAAGCTCTTTGTTGTGTTCTCTATTTAAAATCCATTATTTTGGTGTGATCTGCGTGATTGTTTTAGTCTTGTTCCTGGAGAGCGCTGGTAAAATAGCAATGGCATTAATAGGTTTCTTAATGTCTGGGAGACACGGAAAAAAAATCATCTTAGTGTTAAAGCAGCAGCAGGCTGCAGAGTGCTGGCTGTAGATCCATTTGGAGCAACAGCAGAGGGACCCAGACTGGGCAAGTGAGAGTATTAAAACGCAGCTTCAAATAGCTCTGAGTATCAATAATTGCAAATATTTCATCTTGGCATGGCAGTTCTTGGTTGGGCTGGGCTTGGCTGCTCCAGGTGAACGTTCCCATGCAGCGAACACTGCAGGTGGATGCTCTGCCTGCCAGAACAAGGGTGTTTGTCAGAGGTATCTCCCCACTGTTGGGTGGGAAGTGAGAATATGGTTCCTCCAAGAGGTTTAAAATATTAAAGAAGCCAGTCGCAATAAATGGAAGTGCACCCACTGGTTAACAGCATTTGGCTTTATATCAAGACCATTTCTGGAAGTAGATCTTGTAACATAAATTACCGAATACTGAATTACTGCAATGTGTTAAGGATTCTTTTTAATTACAGGATGTTAAGGCTTCAGAAATAAAATTCTTCAAAGTTAATCATGAAGTAAAATAACTCCGTACTTAGCTGAGCTTCAACTTCATTAAAACTGTTCAAACGGCTGATGGAGCCCTAATAAGTTTTGTTCAAAGATATGACATCTTTGAAAATTTTCTGCAAATCTAACTCTATTATCTTTGATACTCTCTAATTGGATATTGCAATCTCTATTCATGTTGTCTGGTGGATGGCATCCGTGATAAGGTGCTGTAAATGTATCCTGTTGTCCTGAAATGAGAAAATCCAGGCATGGGAAGGGCTATTTTCAAAGCAGTGTTTAAGCCCTTCAGGCAAGTACAAAATACGTATTTGGCCTTATATAAATATAAAACCACTTTGGGGAGTGGAAGATGGTGTGGGGGGTTGTTGGAATGAGCAACATTCTGACAGTATCAAATCATTAATGAGGGCACTGGTTCCTAAATTATTTACAGTGTATTCCACGTGCTCATCTGTTTTAGAATTGTTAATATTGAATGTGTTGTTTGTTATATGCAAGCATTTTTCTCTCTTTTACTTTTAGATGTCCTTTTTGCAATGTAATTTAATTACCGATGCTCTTTACTCTCGGCAGCCGTGAAGATTTTTTCCCTTCTGCAGAGTTGAAATCACCCAATGTTACCACAGCAGGTCCTCTTGGGAGAGGCTGCTGGTGGTGTGTAGATGATGGAGAAGCACAAGGGTGGGTGGTGTTTATCTTCCCAGGCTCTCCAGAAGGTTCAGCTCCTTCTCCTTTGGCCTCTCCCTGTCCCTGTCCCCATCCCTGCCCGGCCGGGCGTTGTTCCAGTGCCCTCTCCTCTTTGGGAGCTGTTACTTTCAGGACCATCAGCTGCTCATCCTCTTTTTGGTGTCCCTTGAAGCAGCTTAAACAGCAGCTAGAGAAGTCGCATTTTGCCCTCTGCTGGGAAGCAGGGGCTGCCAAATGAGTGGTGTGAGCTGCTGTGCCAGCGCTCCATGCGCAGGGACTGCGCAGCAACCAGGGAATCCTGCAGGGAATTCTTCCCTCTCCTTCATTTCCTCACGCGCTGGAGCAACAGCCCGAACCGGTGTTCCCTTTCTCCTTAAGGGTGGGATGTTTTTTCCCCCCTTTTGCTATCCATTCCCTTTATCTCAGTGTTGTCCTTAGAAATCATCCGGCTCTTCGTCAGGCTGCGGTGAAATCCCGCGCCCCAGTCCCTTCTGCCAGTCCCAGAGCACTGAGCCTCCGGATCCTGCTCTGCCGCTGTGTTTAGGGAACCGCTTTCCAGCTGAGAAATCAAAAATCAAACACACACGCAAAAAGTGGAAACGGCCTGGTTTCTAGTCCTTGCTATGAAAGTAGGCAAAATACTTCTTGCATTTCTAGTGTAATTTCGGATGACGTTTCTGGAAGGATGACAAAGAGTAGTTTGGGTTGGAAGGGGCATTTAGTTGTCTGGTCCACACCTGCTTTTGAAAATGCCAAATGTATGTTTTAATTTTCTGCTCAGCTGAAAAGTCGTGCGGTTTTAGTAACCTGAATTCTCCTAATATTCCTGTTTATAAGTTTAGTTTCACTTTATGAAGCTTGGTAAATTTTAACAACCCCCCACCACTTATGAAAGTTGATTTAAAATCTGTATGAAACCACCTTTCCTTGAGAGCTGTTGTGGTGCTCATTCCAATAATGGCAAGTTTGTCAGAGTTATTATACTATTATGTGTAAAAGCAACACTCTTAAGAATATTGCTCCTTCACATTATTATGGTTAAACTAAAGGGGACTAAATATAACTGTATGGGATTAATTATATTTTAGGGGTTTGAATAATTTAAGTGTTTTTGTTCTGACTCAGCTGCAAGCATTTTTCCATTGCTATGGTTTTTGAATCTTGAAGATAACACTGATAATATTCCTGGTTATTAAGGGGTAATACAATGCGTAGTGTGGAATGTCTTTATTTATATCATTTGCCTTCGCGTCAGACAATCCCACCCCTTGTAACCCTCAGCGTTTCTGTGCTGTGCACTCGGTTCCCCTGGTCTGATAATTTGAGTGGTGCAGATTTCATGATCTTTCTCTGTTGTCTCCTGAAGGGAACTGTCAGGTAACAGTGACGCTCCATGTACTCGGCCGTGAGACTCCGAGCTGGTTGTGCCTGCACAAAGCTGGATTGCAGGCATTGCTGGGCACAGACTGCAGGCTGGAGAGTCACAGTGGTTTTGAAACTGGCTCACAGGTTAGAATTTATTGCTGTTCAAAGCCCAGCTTCCTTATTTTTCTTTTCTGGGCAGGTGCTCTGTGTGTGCGTCGCTGCCTCTCAGTACTGATCAATCAGTGCAGGGTGCCAGCACGGCTGTGCCATACGCCAGCATCTCCTCCCTGTGCACCCTTCTCCAGGAGCACAGGACACGTGGGAACAATTCAGCAGGGCCAAATATCACCTGCACTTACTCGGGGCAGAGCAGTCAGTTGTGGTGAGGGGCAGAGACATGCGTGGGGACAGAGGTGGGACTGCCCAGCCACCTTTCCCGAGCCAGCCAACAAGTGCTGTGTGGATGGACAGCCCTGCTGGTGCCGTCCTGGCGACATCACCCACCGTGCAGGGCAGCAGAGGAGCCACAGCAGTGCCACACTGGCCTCTGACATAAACAGGGGCTGTTCAGGTACCGGGGAAAACAAGTCACTTCACTCCCTCAAGGTGCGTGAGCAGGAGGTGGCTTCACACCTTAAGGTGCGGGTGATTTAGAACAAAAGTGATTGGTGATGGTCAAAATGGAGAGGAGATAAATGGCAGGAATAGGGAACAATGGAAGATTAGGAAAAATATGAAGTGGAACCAAGATAAACTGGCTTTTAGAGTTAAAGATGACAAAAATTACAGTAGCTGTTCATCTCTCTAGCCTGGCTGAATGCAGAGGAGTGTAAAAGTTAAGGTCCTGTTAAAGGGCAGGTCAGCAGTGTGACTTCATCATTCTGTGCTCCCACTGCAGTACAAGGGCTTGAAAAAGGGAACAAGATGAACTGAAGGTGCATGGGAACATAAAATCCTCCCTTTTCTCTGTAGAAAGACATTATGATGATTCAGCATGAAATGCAGCACTGCTTTGAACTGGATTTGTTTTATGTGTTTAAAACAGTTGCTGCATTAAAGGTGGATATCCCCAAAATTTAGACTGTCTCCATCCAGATGAAAATTATGTAATTCAATCGGATCTCTGGCCTATTTAGTGTCTCTTTTATCTGACAATACCCTGTGTTGGCTGCTGTGAAGGAAAGTGTAAGAAAGCCTACAACACCCAATTAGGGAGTCATGTGGCCGTATGTGATATTTTTTCCATCTCAGCTAAGGACTGGCTTCTGCCGGGAAGCGTTTGGATTTCTATCCCTTCCACATTTGCCGGATTCTCTGCAGCACAATACAGGATATTCTCGTTAGCTGTGTGAATCTCAAACCCTTTTAAAACGCTGCAGCACCAATTATCTTGTGTATCTGGGTGTCTATTCTTTGTGTCTTCTAATTTCCATTCATGTTGTGGCAACTGTCTTGAGATGGTCCCTGGCACAACTGTACAAAACACGATTAAATATAAACATTGGAGATAATGGTAAGATTTAAAAAAAAAAAAAAGAGCAAAAGACTTTTTTAATGGTCAAAATTTCTCGCATGCATTATCCTGCAGATTTCTGGCAGGTTAGACTAAATTATCATAATAGTTTGTTCCTGTTAAAATATCACAATTTTGTTAATTCCAGCATTTTCAGTTCAGAGAAAAACCAGCACGCCAACCCTTCCTTTAAGGACCTGTTCTAGGTCAGGAGCCTTTGTGGCATCACGGCTAAATGGAATTCTCACCTCCCAGATCCGTTCAAGTCCCCGCAGCATCTTTCCAACGTGCATAAACACCCAATACGTGGCAGTTTCCAGCTCTGCTGGGCAGCTGTGGGTTTGCAAGTGGAAACCTTTCCATTTGGCTGTTGGAAACCAGAGGTGGGTGCACAGGTAAAAGCCCGTGTTCATGTGCACACCTGGGCTGAGACAGCTCTCCAGCTCTGCGAATGGAGCCTTGCTTCTTGTGTGTGGTTTCTCAGTCTTTGGTTTGTTCTTGAAAAATCTCAGTATCTTTGTCAGTGATTTTAAGCACTGAGAACTTTGCTCCTGCGCTATCGCTTGGATATTACCAGTTGATATATTCCAAGGAATTTAACTTTAAATCTCCTGGTGCCAAAGGATATTTCGTTATTTCGCGCTGATATTCCAGACTAGCTGTTTTCCTGCTCTCAGTTTTGTCCTCTGGTTGTTCCTTTTTATAATGCCCAGAGAGATGATATATCAGTGCTCAGCCCCCAGACGCCTCTGCAATTTGTCTGATGGCTGTCATTGACCTACAGGCAGTTTTAGAATGTCTCATTTTTCTGTTAAGGAAAGTTGGGTTTTCCTGGCAAGGTGTTTCAGGCACTCTTTTTCTCTGTCACACTGAGCTGAAAGTGAAGTTCACACATACCTCAAACATTTACCTGATAATTAAAATTAGGGAGGAGCATATAGCTTTTGTGGAGTGGGAGTTCAAAAGGAAAACAGAAGAAATGACAGTCATGGATTTCCTCCGATTTACAAATGGGAGAGGGCTTTTCTCTGAAATACATAAGAGTAAAAATAAATCAGTCGAGTTTCTCTCCAGATTTCCAGCTGTCTGGCTTTCTAAATAAAATAGAGATGTCAAAGCATGGAATTGTTCTCCAAATACAAGAAACCCTCAGCGTGCCTCAAGATATCAGTAGGAGAGTAGAAAGAGGTTAAAAACTTGGTGAGAGTCATTAATGGAAATTGAGCAAACAGCTCTACTGTCAGGAGGGAAAAATTGTTTCATATATGAGTGATGATGTGTATCCTAATAAAAGACATCTTTTCACACCCACCAGGAATAAGACATATTCTGTACTTTTATATCCCATCTTGTTTTGAGTAGGAAGAATATCTTTTTTAAGAAGAAAAATGTTTCGTTAGGAAAATGAAAAGGAAAGAGGTTTTCCCACACACTGGAGAAATTCATGAATCATTTCCATCAGCGTATGTACAGAAGCAGAGGAGCAAGCCAGAGGGGATGGAACAGCTGAGACCATCCGGTCCTGCTCTGGCTAATTTTGACAAAGGTGCTGTCTTTAATGAGGGGGGGAACAAACATAAGGGCCCCTTCATCAGCTGAAAAGCTAAATATGTTGGACTTTTTTCTGCGGAGTTTTAAAAAGCAGCAGTTAAATCTGCAATCGGAGACGACAGATCCAAGAGAGGTGACAAACAGGTGCCACGTCACAGCACCTTTGCTCTGTAGTCTCGAGTGGGAGGAATATTTTTGCTGGGCGGAAGGTGTGTGCTCAGGTGAGGAAGTTCAGCCCAGAGAGGCACAGCCTGAGGCTCTGAGTCATACAGGCAAAATCCCGTTTTGAAACGCAGGTAAGATGTGGGACGTGAAAGGGGAAGGAGTCGGAGCTTAGGCTTGTTCTGGGAGGAACTTGCAGAATGCAAAACACTTAAAGAGAGTGTTGAAAAGTGGGTGGCAGTCACCCTTTCATCTCCTTTCTTTTTTCTTCTGGCATACTTTCTTCCTTCCCTGGTCCTGTCCTAGGACCCACATCTCCAGCCCATGAGCAGCAGCCTCCCCCAGCCACCTGTTTGCACTTCCCTGCACCTTTGGGGCAGCCGCAAAATGAGAGAGAAACGGTACCCCCTTGTACCAGAGGGAAACATAAATGGAGCCTGGGTGGGGAACAAGGAGGTGGCTCCACGAGGAAAGTCATCACTTGTGATGGTCCAAGGGCTCTGTAAACTGCAGGCTGTTCCCCTCCACAGGAGCAGCAGGAGGAGCTGCTGTGTGTGGAGCACCTGCTGGCAGCTGTGCTTGGCAGCCTTCCACCCTCACTGTGCCTTGAGGCAGCTCTGGGCAGAGGTGGCTGAGCTCCAGCCTGGTTCTCTTCCTCTGCTGCCATTCCTGGGTGGAATGAAGCTGCTAAGAGAAGGACAGTGGGTACCCACACCTTGGAGCTGGACAAGAACACCATCTCTCTTGGAATTGTGTTTTGTGTGAAGTTGGGTTCCAGTATTCCTGCTGCAAACTTGCCTTCCAATTGACTCTTATGCAAATACTATATTTATTCTAAGAATTTCTTTCCCAAAGTGATATTTATCACTTTTCCTGTCCTTGACTTCAGAAAAGACCCAACTGATGGCATTGCAGAGGGAATGGAGGGGTGGATCTGCTTTTCTGTCTGGCCAAAGAGTTAAGCAGAACTGTTTCCCTAGATCTGGGAACAGAAGGACACCCAACTTGAGGGATGTGCAGGAAGAGTTGTGGGTGAGGTGCACCAGCTCTCCCAGGTGACTGCAGCAGGAAGCACCTACTTGTCCTACAGGTGGAGGTGCGCTGGCATTATTACATGGCATTATCATCTGGCATCTGCACTGCCAGGGGTGGGAAACCCAGAGAAGGGTTTGCAGCAAATGGATGAATGGGAGCTGTTTCTGCAAGGCAGGAGGAGGAGAGGAGGCTGTTTGGGCTTCTCACCAGCTAGAGACTGGTTTTATGAGCTCCTCAATAAGATCAGGCATTTCCCTGGGTAAAGGAAGGCTCAGTCCCCAGTACTGTGACCCGGAATCTCTGAGGTAAGCGGGAGCCTGGGAGCAATGTGAGGCTCTGCTCTTGTTTCCTCTCTTTGCAAACTGCTTGTCAGCTGAGTGGGAGAGGCAGCCAGGGATGGCTGAGGGACAGGAAAATCCAGGCTGTGTCCTAACCCCTTTGCTCACCCTGCCTGGAACTTGCCCAGGTGCTACCAACTTACTTGGGCATCTCAAAAAGGGGTTTCTTTCCTGAGGCCTTTCTGAGCTGAGTTGATACAGCGTCATCCGAGCACAAATATATTCCAATGAACCCCTCCATTTCAGCAGGAACTTTCATGCAGGGCTTTCCATTGGTTTGACATGTTCACGTAAAGGTTCTGGGGGGGTTGGGCTTTGCTTTAACTAATTACAAGGCCTTTAAGAAGTGATATTTACTCAATATTTTATTATAAGAAGCAGGTTTACTTAGTCCTTTAACAAATGGTACGATAAACTGCCTTTTTCATTTTAATGGTGTCCCAAGGAGTGCATTAGTCTTTGAAGCTGAAACACTTTGACATCAGCCTGGGTGATGAGTTGCTATGGTTTCAAGGGCAGTGCGAGTGCTAGAAAAAGACCTCATCCTTGCAACGTGCACACGTGCTGTCCCGGGCTCCTATATATTTCATGACCAGAACTTAGCAAGTAGCCTTCCACATCAGTGCCTTCCTCACGGGGCACGAGGACGAGCTGAAGGGAGACGTGCAGCCGGATTCCTCAGTAGCTGTTCCCTTCAGCTGGGGTGGAACTCCGTGTGTGTGGCAGTTTCCAGCGCCGGATGGGAAGATGGAAAGCTCACGCCTCGTGCATTCGCAGGGGGGATTTTCCAAGGCAGGCAGAAATCAGAGTGGGAGGGAGAGGATTCTCGTTTGCCTGGGGAATAGACTCGATGCAAGCCACTCGCTTGGTTTCTTGAAATAATTTTCTCAACCTGCAAGAAGTGGCATGTTTTTATCAGGTGCTGGTAGCAACCTAGAAGTATTCGTGTATGTGTGCTTTCTCTGAAGAAGAAATGATACAGCAGGGCTTTTTTAAAGCATAAGATAATTTTTTAGCAACATAAAAAAAAGGTATATTAGACCCTTTGCTTTACTTATCACTTAAGCATCCTTAACTAAAAATAGAACCCTAATGAGTTTCCCCTTGAGTCCTTTAGCTTGCAAGTAAGAAATAAATAATGGCTGGATGTTTAAAACAATCCATTATTTCTCAGTGCATTGTAGAAATGCGAATTCCTCTGAGTTATATTTAATGCACATATTTCTAGAAAATATATAGTAGCTTCGCTGTGGATATTCAAATGCATCTCTGAGAGAAAGAATGATTTCCTTAAGTCTTAACGAGTGCCTTATTGATTTGTAATGAACAAACCCTTGTCTCTACAGACTCCTTGTTTCTGGTAAAACAGGGGCAGTTCCCATGATTGATGCTGTTACCTTGTCCTCTGATAGTTCAGTCCCCCTCTCGGGGCACCAAGGATGGTGTGGAGTAGCTGCCAACACGTGGAGCCGTGCCCCGTCCCTCCCTGTGCCACACAGACCTTTCCCTTTTCTCCAGAGAAAACAGCACAACCACTCCTGAAGTCCTTTGGAAGCTTCCAAAGCGGGTCCCAGCGTGGTGACCTGCCAGGCCTGGCTCTGGGGTTCTCCTGCCATCGGGTGCTTCTGTGGAAGTTGAGAGGTTCTCAGGGGGCCCACAGTCCTCTGAGCTTCCTTGAATTACTTGATTGTTTTTTGGAGGGTCTTGGTCCTTCTTCCTTCACGCCTGTTTTTCAGTCTTACTCGTAACATCTGGCTTTTCACCAAAAAAGCAACGATTTGATCTTCGGTGAGTTGACTGACGTGTGATCATCCAGCAGCATGAAGGGAAACCACCCGCAAACGAGCATCTAGAAACTCAGCCTTCTCCCCAAGGTGTCGGAGGGGGGAGTTCCCAAGGCTTTAATCGGGGCATTCCAAGCTCAGCACAGCTGTATGCTCCTCTCCTCATTTGTCACCTGTCTGACGAGCCCGTGGCCGTGTTTTGGGGGTCTCTGGGGGATGCAGTTCCTCGGTGTGATTCACTGCAGTCCTTACGAGCCGCGATGGCAGAACCTCGCCAGGTTTGCCAGCTCCTCTCACGAAACTTCGGCGCGGTCGGAGCCAAAGTCTTCGAAAGGAACATCTCGACTTTTATGACCCCAAGAAGCTGTCAGGCCTCTTGGGTGGTTTCAGATGGAGTGCGACCACTTTTCTTTCGCTTATTTATTTTTTTTAATTTTGATTTGGTTCAGCTGAAATGCATAGTGCAGGCCTATACACATTGTGGGGATATATTAATTAAGGTCTGGGCCATGCCCAAATCTTGTGAGGCCATTTAGGTATTTTTTTTTATTATTATTTTTTCTCTTTGCCAACTGCTACTTAACAGCTTGTAAAGATCTTTTGAAACTCTATTACTTTATGCATTAGAGATTTGCCTACTTCCACCTCCCCCTTTTGGGATTCTGTGAGGCTTTTTTCTTGTATGCTGTGCCAAGAGCAGATTTTGCCTGAGTATTCTTTTTCTCATTAACATCAATTGAAGTGAGACATCAGAAATCCAGGACCATTTGCAATGACAGGACAGTGCCAATGCTCTTCCTTTCATAACCCATAGGAATAAAACTATGCAAAGCATCGTTTCATTATTCACATTATGATGGCCTGCATAAATTACAAATCATAAGCTAGGAGGAAAAAAAATGCATGATGTGCTTTGTCAACCATCCCAAGTTTAAATTTTGAGAGGGAATAGGAGAAAAAAAAAGTGAACAAAAAAACCCCAAATAATCTTGCCAGTGGATTTTGGACACGTCTGTTTTCCTTTGTTAACAATTTTATCCCAGTACATGAGCCTACTTAGGCAAGTGGGGATGAATGCCAGGCCATCTCTTTCTTTGCTGCTTTACAGCAGGTGTGTACTGAAAACCATGCATATGTCTTTTTTCCCCTTTTTTTCCTTTTTTCCCTTTTTTCCTTTTTTCTCATAATGGTGAAATACTGGGGGCATAGAGTTGAAATGGTGTTCTTTATCCAGCCTTCGCTCGGTAATGGATTAGGTGGAATCCTCCAGCATATCATGCACCTCGGCCCTCCTGAATTGAGCAAAATGCCCAGCACACGCTTTGCAGTGTCAGGACCCTTGTGTGTGCCATAAAAAAAGACATCCTTTCTTCTTGAACTGAGCTAGTTCTCACTGGTACAATGGCTTTTAAAAATCTAATTCTTTATGGAGAAAGAATTCAGCACCTCTCTGTGGTTTGGTTTTAAAGCTCACTGAATTTCTGGGTTTGTTTCACTGTGTTTAGTTTTCACGTGAAGATCTCTGAAGAGAGCAGATGTAAGGATGCAGTGATTGGTGTGAAGATGTCTTGTTTTCGTTAGGCAAAGTACTTTGGGTTGATTAATGAGGTAAAATCTCATTTGATTCAGTGGAAAGAAGGCCATGGTGCAGCTTATACTTAGAGTAACCATGCCCTTTTTTATTGGATTTTGGCCCCCGGGAGCAGAATAAAGCCTTTTTCCTCATGGGGCCGCAGCCAGATCGGCTCTGTCAGAGCTCAAGGCTATTCCTTTTTCTGCACCCTCGTGGTTGAACCCATTGCCACGTTGGGACGCAGCGACAGCTGAGGGCAGTGGCAGCAGGAGGTGCTTGGGATGTGCCCAGGCTGCACCAACATGCTGGGCAGGCTTGCGATAAACACATTTCCTGGGCCAGCGTCCTGTGTCTGGCCACCTTTGCAAGGTAAAGAAATGGCGAGGGTGGCTTTTTTATTATTATTATTTACTTACTTACCTAACTTTTTGGAGAGAGAGAAAAGAAGAGAGAGCTCTTGATCTCTTGGTGTCCCCTCGGATCAGGTAAATAAGCATTGTGGTTCAGGGAGAGCTTTTGGAGGTGGAGGGGGACACCTTCATTATAAAGCAAGAAATCTAGGAAAATTAAAGATGTTAAAGGAAGAGCTGAAGTTCAGCAATTGTCAGAATTTATGTTCAGTGGAGACTGATAGAACCTACTGACTTTGAGACCTAGCGAAAAAACAAACCCACAGGAAAGACAAACCTCCGTTGATAACTTTCCTAGTTGCTTGGATAAGGGATCTGTGGAGCACCACAATCTTCAGTCTGGCTGGAGGAACAAGAGACTTTTCTGGGTTTTTTTGTTTTCCTTGTGGGTCACGAGAAGCAGATCTGGGTTTTGAAATGAGACAGGCAGGACGAATAGAAAGCCTAAGATGCATTCATTCAAAGGTGTGATTTAATATTACTATTCCCAGGAAGAAATTAACTTTGACATATAGCAGGAAACAGGTTATTTGTTGAGTTAATAAAAAGAGAAAGAGAAGGATCAGCATATTGTTTAATTGAGGGGAGAACCCAGGAAAATAATCCTTCCTATCAAATTGGTTAAGGTTTAAGGGAGATTGGTGTTGCTTCTTTTCCAGGTGAAGGAAACACGCCCCGGTTGCCAAGTGGCATTTTTGGGGGGTTGCAAGGCAAATTCAGCATGTTCCAGGGAAAAGGATTGCATCCCTTCCCCCGTGCAAACAGTCAGAAGTTGCACTGCTCACAGACCCCTTTGTATGCCAACTTTCCGGGACGCAGGTTTCCAGCGTGGCTGGAGCCAGGAGTCAATGGATGTGGCAGGAATCGGGATGCACTGCTTATATCCCGTCCCTGTTGGTTTGTGCTCGTGCAGCATCCGGCCAGGTAGTCTCGGGAAGTGTGCAGGTTGTTTACAGCATCCACAAATCTCTTGAAGACAGAGGAAAATAAAGGCCATTTAACAGTCACTTCCCATGGTTCGTCGTCGATTGAAGGAAAGTTCAGTACTAAAGATTAAAACAAAGCCAACACATAACCAAAGGCAGTGTTACTGTAACTCTAAATGTCATACATCCCTTACAGAAAGTACCTCTCAGATTAATTATGGAAGCCCCGGATTTCAAGCAATTGGTTATGGAGGCAGGAGGGATGTCCCTCCAGGGGGGAATCTGAAGATGTTTCATGCCAGCAATGAAAAATAGTTAGGGAAGCTAATTGCTTGGAGAGGCTTTTAAAAAATAAATAAAATAAAGCACAGTGCAGTCATCAGCTTGAAGTAAGAAGGGAAAATGAGAAGATGATTCGAATGCTGCTTAAAGAATTAGTGGAAGAACAGAGAGGGCTTAGTGTGGCTGTGTCTGAAATGGGTGGCCAGGTTAAAGATTTTGATCAGCTCTCATCTGGAGTCACCTCTCGCTGCCCCAGAGCTTTGTGGTCTCTGCCATTCATTTGTACCTAAGTCTCTTTGGGATATCAGACTTCTTTAAGCAGCTGAACAAGTGTGCATGATTTTTTGGGGGGGTTTTGTGATGCGAGTTGTTTTATTTGGGTGGGACTTTTCCCCCCCCTGTAACATGAGTACTGCGTCGCTCGTGTCTGCCCTGCAAACAGGAGCAGGGCTGCACTGGGTTTTGCTGGCCCCTGTTTTTTCCTGCTGTCCAGCTCGAGCAGCCCAGCTGGCCTTTACCATTTCAGGTACCACAGGTTTTGGGTCTGTGGAATATAAAACAATTGTCACGCTTTGGTGAGGCGTAATCACCATGGAAGCTGTTGTCTCTCAGGTATGCTCTGATATAAATATAAGTTAAAGTTTGCAAAGTGGTGCATGTTAGTTAGAAATGGTACAATGGATGCATCTCTTCCTTTGCACTCCCGTTAAGGTGCTGTTTCTTACTTGTGTGATCGAAATTGTATTTAAATACTTTTTTCGATCTTATTCTCCTCCTTTAAAATCCAGAAAAATCACAAACTTCACTGTTTCCAAGGATGTACAAGAACATGACAGGGTAACTTCTGTAGACTGTTCTGACTCCCACTGAGGGCCCTGGCGGGGCTCAGGTCTGTGGTAGAGCTGCTGCTCCCTGGGCTCTGGGGGAACTCCAGCAGGGCTTCGCTGCCTGGGGACCAGCAGCAGCAGGAGGGGCAGACACTGGGAGTTACCTTTGGCTGACGGGAGCATTGATTTCCTGGCTTTCCTGAGAATCAGAGTTGTTAGCTCCTTAGATGCAAGAGGAGAAGCCTTCTTCTCTAGTCTGCTTCCACCTCGGACCATCCCCGCAGTCAGGACATCCCTTCAGCCTTGGCCTGTTTCTGGAACCTCTCTGCTTTACCTCCCGCACTGGGATGACCGTGGGGCTCCCTTCTGCTCCTCCAGGGCACAAGGTACGTGCTGTGAGAGGGCAAGCAGCGTCACCTCCTTGTTGTCACTTGGGCTGTGCCAGCGCAGAACTTCTGAGAGCAGGCGGGAGGAGGTGTCAGCTTTTCCACGGTTTTAGGATGGTGCTATGTCAGGTTCTGGAGACCGGACCTGCTCCGTGCTGGGGGTGATGACAGCACTGTGAAGGTACATGGGGTGTACGCGCTCTTCTGGCTCAGAGGTACTTGAAATTGTGGTCAGTTCGTGTGAAGTTTAATCACCCTGTGAGGGAGGGTTATCTGCCCCCCTTTCCTGAGGGTCATCCTTCCCACGCCTTCTCTTTTTCTCAGCAGCAGAGATCTGAACTGCTGAAATGGGATTGCAGCTGCAGGTTGAGCTATAAATGTAGCTGCCTGCTCGGTCTTTAACATGCACCTGGTCCTATCCCTGTTCTCTTTGGCAGCATGACGGGCTGTCTTCTGTTCTTACAGCTTCTGTTGCCAGTCACTTTTCTTTGCCTTCACCTGTTTCTTATTATTGTTATTTCCTTTTTTCCCCTTTTAATGCTAACTAGTTTCCAGGAGAACTGCATCCATGTGTGTTACCATCACATGGAAATGAGTGTGTGCTGTACGGCAGGAAGAAATAGAAAACAACAGTACTTGTACAGGAGATCTTGGTGTTTATTGCACAGGGATGATGGTTATCAAGAGTAAATGACACCAAGGAAAATAGAGGGAGGGTCTGGGGAGCCAGGGCTGTGTAATGGCCTTGGTGCTACAGAAGGGTGGAATGCCCAGGGCACAGCCTGAGCTTACTTTTCTTTTCCCTGGGACAGCTGAGACCTCTGTGAGACGCGCAGAGCAGAATATCTCAGCTTTTGTCCCATTTGTGAGGGGTTGCTCTGGCTTGCTGGCACCTTCACTGTCAGCCACGGTTCAGGGCTGTGTTCCGTCCTGCGTGAAAGGCTGTGGGACAGGTCTGAAGACCTTGCCAAGTTGTTACAGGAATCGACAGCAAGACTTTTTTTCAGCGTCTGTGAGCTGGTAATGGGCAGATTCAGCCCGAGACCCAAGTCTGTGTTTGGAACAACACAACTTTTTGTGAGCTTCACAAAAGTAGTTTTCCGAGAGTCCAAAATATTTGGATTTTACAGATTTGCTTTTTCTGTTGTGCCAGATGACATGCTAATGTAGGAATAAAATGCTTTTATTAAGCAAGAAAACTTGACTGCATACTTTCGCTCTTGTATGTTCCTATCTCATCCTCTTTTAGCCAATCTATTTTACCTTGAAATTTAATCTACCGGATATGACAAAAGGCAAAGTGCAGTATTTGGACAACTGTTTGCTTAGGCATTCCTGATTTCTTCACCTCAGCTGACTGGTGCACGTCAGCCAGCTCGGTCAGCATGTTTCAGGAGCAGCCTTTAATTTGCAAATTCATGGCTGTCATCGCGTCCTTTCTCTGTTCCAGACCTGAATCTGGATGCGGTAGGTTGCCTTGGATCATCATCAGAAGTGCTTTCTCGTGACGATGCTCAGACACAACAGCGGCACAGGCAGCGTTGGGGTTGAACCCAACTGCAGAGGGGGGAACGTGGGATCATCCCCGGGTTCGGTGTATAAATTGGTCACCGAGTGGTGGAGGGAGGTGGCAGTTCTGCGGCTCTTGGCCTTGTTTCCCTCCAGCACAGAGCGTGCCATGGAGCCGCAGAGGCGCCCGGCTGTATTTCTGTCACTCTTCGGCCACCGCGTACGGCTCTAGGCAGGTTACGGAGTCTGTGGGACAGCCTGGCAAGTTCTGGTTGTACTTTCTGTTCCTGTCCACCGCTCCGTTCCTGTGGCCTGTGAGTGCCGGCAAACCCTGCCCCCTTTCAGAAAAGGGAGGAGAGTTAGAGAGTTCTAGATCTTTAGTTTCTGCAAAACATCGCAATGCGGAGCAGCGAGGGACGGTTTCGTCGGCGTTTTGCACGTAACCTGGTTTATGGCTCTCAAATTGGTTTCTACAGGGCTGAGGATAAAAGGCCGGAAGAACTTTTTCAGCAACCGTTCCTGAGCTTGATGTGCAGGGTTGACTGGAAAAAAAGAACAGAATTTTGTATTTGAAATGGTTGACAGGGAAAAAAAAAAAAAAAAGCCTCACAACCCTCTCTGCTGCAAAGGGAAATAAGGCATGAGGCGATTGACAGATTTACGTATCCAGATAAAATCTTCCACTTTTCCAAAAGCAGAACTTTCTCTTTATGCAATGCTAGTTTCAAAGCTTTCCAGCTCCTGCTGTGCCTAATGGTAGGTATGTTTCCAGCTACTTCCTTTTCATGCCTGAAAATGGGATCATTCTCGGGTCTCCTCATTGTCATCTGGTAGCTATTCCCTTTCACTAATTTCCCCAAATGAGTTGTGGCCCACTCCGAAGACTACAGGATTCATTAGAGTGAAGAATAATGACAATGTCCTTGGTGTTCGAACAGGAAGAAAAGATCCCAAAGGCTGCCAGAGATAAAGATCACCCACTGAAAGGATAAAAATGAACAATGCTTCTCGCAGGGAACCTAAAAATACAATACTCGCTCTCTCGCACAGAGTTCGGCTGCTGAAATAACAACTGGATTGCACAGTGGCGGGATTATTTTGGCCTCAAGAGAATACCAAGTCTTGCAAATTTAAGCATGATGCACATTAGGGAGAAGATGGGTCTAAGTCTAAATGGTACTCAGTGTTCCGGGACGAGCCCAGGTTTAAGTGTGTCGAGGTGCAAGGCTGGGACTTAAAAGATCCCCTTTCAATACTTAAGTCTTGAACAAACTTCTTGAGTAGCTTTGGGTCGGTTGGTTTGGGGGTTTTATGCCTATTTCCCATCAGTTTTTTGAAAGTGAAGTGGAGTAACCTTGCTTTTCTTTTCTGCTGGAGGAGGTGGGCTACAGTGGGCCTGGCTGTGGGGCTGTTTGGAGTCCTCTGTTGTCAAGAAGACACCAAAATGAGTTCGCCGTGAAGTCTGTGACATTTGTCAAGCCAATCACTGTCGCCTTTAAACAAATTATTTATTGTGTGAACCTGGGCTTCGGTCCCTTGCTGAGTGGTAGTTCTGCATTAATTAAATAAAGTTTCCTTTCTCTATTTTAACATGAATATGTATGCATGGTATATGTAGACGTATGTGGAAACGGCATCTAGCAAATGGATCCTACAGAATATAGTCCAGTTTTTAGGACACAGGTTTTATTTTACTGTGTGTAGACACACACAATTTCCTGTTGTGCCCATGTTTCTGAGTCCTGCTTCACGTCATAGAGCTGGAGGAGAAAGAAGAAAGGCAGCCTTTCCAACTACAGTCAGTGCAACTAATTGTTCCTACTAGGTAAAGATGCATCCCTTTTGCTGGCTCTCTGATGATGGCTTTTTGTTTCTAGCTACAAGCAAATCTAATTTGCAAATGAAAAATTTCATTATAGCAGAAGTTGCCTGCAAGGGAATTAAGGGAGGCACGTTCAAAAGAATTCAGCAGAATGTAAAAATGCTTCTTAAAGAATGGATTTACGACCCCAATTCACAATTAAAAGAACAATTGCTTTTAAGTGGTACCCATTATTTTTAAAAGGTTAGCTATTCCAACAATAGAGTTTTAAGAGGATAAGGCAGCTTGTGAGCAGAACCTGTGGTAGGTAATTGGCAAAGCTCACTTAATATTTTTGGTTTGCTATCCAAGAGCTATTCACGATGCCACTGTAACAGTATGTTGTTGGTACAACAGAGCTGACAGTTTTCTGAGATGAAAAGGAAGAGAATGGAATTAATCACACAAACTTCATCATCCAGTCTGGCATAACTGAAAGTGAGTTCTGCTATACTTGAACTATTTTAAATAACTTCATGTTTTATTAATACAGGTTTTTTTCTGTTAACCTCTTCGGCGCCTTCTGTCCAGAGTTCCATTGTGAATTCTTATCCTTTGAGAGGCTGCCCCTGTAGAAAGCCAGCCTTAGCATGTCCTTGGTGTCAGCACAAGAGCCGGAATGTTTGCACAGTTTTTTTCCTTTTGTCCACAAAATGGCTAAAAGAAATAGAAAACTGCAGCTGCTTTGTGCTGTGGTGCCTCTTTTAACCACTCACTCCACAGAGACTGTTATATGCAGAGGAGCCAGGTTCTCAGGGCACTGAGGAGCATTTGTCCTCTCAAAAATAATGTACGTCTTAGGAATTTCTTGAATTTGAGGCAAATAAGCTTGTGGTCGTGGGTTTGAAGACACTGGCAGGGTCCTTATTCAGGAGACAAAATAATGTTCAGTGTATTTTTCTCCAAGCCTGCTCAGTATCCAGGTGCTCTGGTAGTGCCTGCTGTGCTGGACATCGTGCGAGTCCCTTGGGAGTGGAGAAGAGAATACTGGGGATCACATTTTCTTCGGGTTTTAACTCAGCCATTCATTATGGTTTGGCACTATTTGTCAGCTATTCTGTTGTGTATTTAGAGGCCGTGTTTTGTGTCAATTGGTGGCATAATGTTTTCACAGGTAAGGAAGGGCGCCCTCTTTTTGCTTTTTAATGTAGCGAGTTATCATTTGACCTGTACTTGCTACAGTCTGGCAATATTTTGATATGTTGGCCTCTTTTTTAGAGTGAAAGCAAAGTGTTTGCAGTGGAATAGCTCTGGTAGCTCCCAGCCTTCCAAGCCCAAATCTTTTACATGTTTAATGCCAAGCTACGGATGTCTTTGTGCAGAGGACACAAAACTCTTGCGTTAGCTTGTAAATCACACTCTCCTCGAAGGATCGCTTTGATCCCTCTCACTGTCTTTCCACTGAAGTTGCAAAGTGCATCCACTGTGATGTAACCTTGGTGTGCTGGATATTTGCCCTGCACCTGTTATGAATTTCTATTTTCCAGGTGAGGCTGTTCAGGTCCAGTGCGGCAGCTGGGTCAGGTGGGATGCTCTGGGTGCCCAGTGGAGGCACTGGAGCCTCGGCTGGGAGCTCAGGGTGTGCGATGTACCACCTGCTGGCACCCAGGAGCTTCCCACAGCTGGGCATTGCTGGGTTTGCAGGCTTTTCTTCTGCATCTCAGGGACGTAAACCACAACGCAGAAAGTGGGGGAAAGGGGTGTTTGAAATATTCTGTTGAGAAAGGCAGATGTGTAAAACACGCTGGAATTGTTCAGCTGCAGCACTTCTTGCAAACATGTGCACGTGTTCCTCCACATACGAGGTGTAGTCTGTAATGAATGGATGATTTTGATTATAACGTGCACAATTTAATCATTGTTTTGAGAGGGTTTAACTTTAGTTCATCTTAGCAGGTTGGAAAAGAGCTCATTTTAGAAAGGATTCAGACCTACAGTAAATTTTAGCTTGGTTAAAAATCCTACCCCTTTTTGCAGATAGTGTATTTCTTTAAAGAAGAGAACGTGGAGTTGTGATAAATTGCTCTAGAACAGGAACTGCTTTTATGTACATCACATGCATTAGCCTGATACAGAGCTTTCTGTAAAGCCTGAGAGAAAAATACTGGTGGTTGACACTGTCCAAGAACAGTCAGTAAAAAGAGATCTGGTAGCTCCTCTTGAAAAATCCCAGTTTTACACGAGCTGTGTTCTAGACTAACATCGTATCTTATTGAATGTGAAGCTGCAGTAGCAAAGGCTTGAGGGACTCCAGCAAGGAGGGTGGAATTGCCTGCTCTGACAGTCAGGGCACTGCGCTCAAAGACCTGTTCTAATGAAAACAAGTGTTCTTTATTCATAGATTACGTTCCAGGGACTGTGGCTTGCTTTTTGGCAGTGAGATTTCATGGGCTGTATGCGGTCGAAGGGACCTCGCTTTTGAGAAACCAGCAAAGAGATTTAACCTGCCCCGAAGTGAACTAATGTCACGTGCCATAGGATGAGCAGGTTCTGGGATGGGGCAGCCAGCATTGTAATGTGGACTTAGAAAACCCTGACTGATTTCCGGCCCCTGAAGTCTCCTGGCTTTCAGCACTGGCCTGTCCTTTGCCTGGCGCTCTCCCCGCCTTGCCCCTGAGCTGCACTTCTCCCATCAGTAACTGCTCCCAGCGCCGCTGTCGCTTCAGCTTTTCCTGACTGTCTTTTTACTCATTTATCTTATTGGAGTGCCTTAAGTATGACTAGTCGGTTTGCTTCCTTATGTGATGTGGAAATGTTTTATCTTGGCTTTACAAACACTGACGGTGCTTTTTGGCACAGGGGTTGCCAGCTGGACTGTTCTTTCAGACTCTTACGGGCAGTGAAGTTTTGAAACAAAAGTTTTCTTTTTTTCATAGGCTCTGAACTTCCAGATTACAAATCGCTTTCTACATGCTAATAAGCTTAGATAAGCCGAGTACATGTTAACACTGTTGTACAGATGGGGGAACTGAGATACGGGAACATTAAGAAACTTGCTTGAGGAAGTCTGTGGGAGCTGACCTTATTCTGGGAGAGACCCACGCACCATCCTTTTTCTTGTCAGATTCTTTCTTTCTCCTTAAGCCCCTCCCTCCGAGGAGTCGTCGGTACATAAAAAGCTCTTTCGGGTTCTCTGTGCGTCTCTATATTTACCTCCAGCTATGCTAATTTACTGCACGGCATTCCGTGTGGGACCGCGCTGCTCAGTCAATCTCGGAGCCTTTGCCAGTTTTGGGGAGCAAGGGCTGCTTTGCTGGTGCTCTGGCAGAGCCGCATTTCGGAGACAACTGCACCAGGAAGCGAGTTGTGCAAAAAGTACAGCGGGTGTGCGCGCGGAGCTGACTTGCATAAAGAAAGTGTTCCTTCACCTCGAGTACCCCGCAGGTCGTGAGCCTGCCTGTGCTGAGCTGCACGCTCCGTCCTCGTCCTAAATAAGGATCTCCAGTGCTCGGAAGGGAGCAGGGACCGGTGGTGGTGCTCTCCTGCAGGAGTGGATGTATGGAGTTAAACAGTATAGGGAACCAGACATTTACCATTACCATGGCAACTTCACACGATGATTTATTAAGCCATATTTTTTTTCCACGGTGGAGACTATGCATTTTTGTTGGCCTGAGCTCTCCAGAGACTGTTTCTTGCCACTCCCTAGTGTGTCCTTTTCTCCCATCCAATTCTTCGCTTCCCTTCGCTGAAATTACAGAATAATGGAAATGTGTTTGCAGCAACCTTTTTGTCAGGCAAAGAAAGCTGGCACGGTTTATTGCTTTATTAATAAATACACTACTGCTGGTTACCTTGGGCTGGGACACAATTCCAGTGGCTGGCATAGCAGTGGGAGCAGAGGCAGCCCAGGAGGGAGGGCTGCCCAAGCGCTAACAGGACGAGAGAAGGAGGGTTTTGGCCTGGCTGGGCTCTGTCTTTCTCTTGATCTTTACCCCTCCCTCTCGCTGTCGTTCCTCTGGGACCATCTCCTCCTGCTCTGGGCCCTGCAGTGCTTGTTTCCACAGCCACCCCCAGCCGCCGTTCTGCGCCGTCGTTCCCCCAACAGCCCGAGTTGCCGTTCCCATTTGGAGTCCGTGCCCTTGCCCCTCTGATGCAGCCCGGTGGATCTCCGCGACTTTGGCTAAAATCCACCCAGCTGTGGCCGTGCAGCGTCTGCAGAGCGGTGGCCTCAGCGGCTCCCATGCTCACGGGGGCGTTTGGCAGCCCCTTCTGCGTGGCGGCTCTGGGGCAAGGAGAGCAGTGGCCCCCGTGGATCGAGGTAGCCCAGCCCGGTGCAGCTGCTGGTGGAGAGCTCTGCATCCCCGGCTTTGGAGAGCCAGCTCCGTATAGCCCCGAGTCAAGGCTCCAGATGCAAATAACAGGCGACTTCATAAATGATTCATTTTCGAGCCGCGTAGACGCGGTTTGAAAACCTTGAGGACGGTGGCAACCACGTCCAAGCAAACAGAACGAGCGGAACGGTTGCCGAATATAGACTCGTGAAATGAATCTTTGGAGCAGAAAAGAGCTCTCGAAAATCTGGCATCCCATCATGCATCTGCCTTTATGAGCAGATAGTGGCTTTTCTGGCACTAACCTCTAACAACATTAATCCGCAATGTAATCATTACTTATTTCAAGTCTTTTCGCCAGCGAGTTGGGGTTTTATTGGTTGTCGTTCTCTGAAGTACAGGAATGGCCTCAGGATTCTTAAATAATACAGTCGTGATAGATCTTGATGTGTAAACTGCTTGTCCCCTTCCAGTTTCTGCCGGGGACTTGCCTCTTCTCAGTGAGATTTATTCATGTAGTGCAGTTTCATTATCATTTGGCCATATTCATGATATTCTTTTTTTACTTGATTAAATCATTCATTATGGACTTCCTAATGTGATAATTACGTAATTATATGTGCGTGTGTGTCAGTATTGATTGCATAAGTGTATAAATAGCTAATGCATAGCTTTGTTCTTCAGTTCATGTGCCCCAGAAAGGGAACACATACCTGTGTGGCACGTGACCTGCGTGCTTTCTGGCACTGCTTTCAAGTGATTTAAGCTTCTTTTATGAGAGCAGGACACACAGCCCTTCTCGGGGAGAACTTTTTACCTTTTGGGGGGTTTTTTGTTTGGTTGGTTTTTGTTTGCTTTTTGTTTGTTTGTTTTGATTTTGGTTTTGGGGGGGTTTGGTTTTTTGTTGTTGTTTGGTTGTTTTGTTTTGTTTTGTTTTCTTTTGTTTTGTTTTCCTCCTGGGGAATCTCGGCTGCACTTTTCTAAAGTGTTTTCCTGACTTTGTTTTTTGGGTTTTTTTTAAGCATATTATAAAAGTAATGCAACATAAAAAATACGTATAAAATGGTCAGCATGCTCCAAGCATGTGGATCAATGCCTTGCTAACATTCCTAAGTTTAGCAGCATAAGAGCATCTGTATATAGGGGGTTTCTGGAAGTCCACATACGTGATCACAGCCAAGGAGTGGCTTTAGGTGTCAGAACTGTCTGAAGCACAACACTGCTTCATTTTTGGTCACATCCCTTTGCATCCCACACGTGTTACCACAACTTACATACTGGCAGTTTTGAAATTGAAGCCTTAGATGTGGAGAGAGAAAATACCGTATTTTAAAAGTCTTAGCTATATAATAAAAAGAGGTTGCTGAACAACATATAAATTTCACACACACCCCCCCTCCAAAAAATCATTCTGCCATGTGCTGGAAGAGTTTGCAGGAAACATTTTTCAGGTGCATCTAAACGTGGCTCCTTGCTATTGTGTGTGCTTGCAGCTGTCACACAGTCCCATTGTTTGACCTGTGCTGTTTTTCAAAACCAAGCTGAAATAATTCATCTTTCAATGTTCTTTGCCAAGAGACAGTAATGTATCTCCCAGCAGTACTCATAAATTTGCTTGCCTTTTGGGTTTGCACGTAAAATGCAAGTTTGAAAGCGTGTTTGTTAGCTCTTGCTGTTACCCCATAGAAATCAGGTGCAGAGGAAGAGCTGAAATCCGATCACAGACTAAAGTTGAAAATTCCTGTTGTTGTTTTAAGGAAAGGCAGCACAAAATATTGCAGTGAGGATGTGAAAACCCACTCTACTCAACTCACCAGCTGCTACAGGGACACTTTCTATAATCCAGTGCCTACTGGGCACATCAGAGATTTGATTCTGGCACCCATTATACATCAGTATATGTGGCTGATGAAAAAAAGCTGTGCTAAAAGCATCTAGGAAGACAGAGAGGCAGGAAAAGGACAATTCATTCGCTGCCTTTGCATTTTAGGATCCTTTCCTGCTTGACAACTTGAATGAACTCCCTGGGTAACGAAGTGTCTTTAACAATAACAAGGGGAAATTAAAAAACGCACTTTAATAACAAAGGGAAATAAGAAGATAAAACCAAGCAAACCCAAATCCCCCAGACTGTCCAGGAGCCCCAGAGAATCACTGGCTGGACTTGGAGCTGGGGAGCTGCAGTCTGGACTATTATCCTGTCAGAGCCATCTCCTGGGAATTGCTGCTGCAAATTCAGAGATGCTCGAGGAGAATTCAGGTAGCCAGGAAGGAGGAGGGGAAAAGAGGAAAAAAAAAAAAGCAAAGCAAACCCCAGCTTGTTAAAATTAGTGGTAAAAACCCCCTGCAAACACAAAAGGCTGTATTTTGCACTACTGCGTCTCTAATAGAGTTCAGAAGGGACCTTTCATAATTATCTAATCTGACTTTGGTTTAACACCAGCCAGAAACTTGTGCTCTGGGTCGGGTCCGTAGATTTTTCTCTTCACCTTTGGGACTTCCCTGGGATTGGATGGGGTTGAAGCTGTTTCTGTAAGCAGCACCTCAGGCCACTGCGTGCTACCAGGAGCTGAACGGACGGCGCAGGTTTCAGAAAGATGGGTTGCCGTAGCAGTGTTTCCATGAAACTGGGAAACCACTGAAAGGCTTGAGTATAAGAAGGGAAGTTCTCTGCCAAACTGGGAAGGCTGTATCTGAGTGCAGAACTCCGGCCTTTGGCTTCCAGAGCATCCTCCATCTCTCTGCACACAAGTCCACTCCTCACGTGCGGACCAAACGCAGGGGAACTCTCAAAATGCCTTTTCTGTTCCTTTAGTGGCACAGCAGCTTAACAGCATGGGGCTCCCCACTGAAGAGAGGAGGAAAGGAACGATTCAGAGGTGGAACAAACTCTGCCTTCCGTTGGTGGCAAAATGTGGGATTAGTGAACAAACGTTGGGGACTGTCTCAGTCCTGCTCACCGGGAGGGCGTTCAGGGCATGTTCCCTGTTCTGGAATGTGGCTCATGAGGCCATTCCATGGAATTGCCCCCTTGGGGATGCTTGGGATTGTCATGGCCTGGAGAGAGAGAGATTTGTTCTGGAGCAAAGCAGGCCTTTACTCCCTTCCAGAATGCACAAGTGTAAAGGGAGTTGGGCTGCGCCCGGTAGCAGTGACCAGCTGCTCCAGTGTTGTGTCCAGAGTATCCCAGGGATGCTTTGGAATGATGCAGATGACAGGGTGGAGTTCACTACAAACAGTGAGATATTTTCTAGTGATTGGAGGGGGACAAGGATTTTGCCCCAAACATTTTAATTTTTTCTCCAATGAGGACTTTTTTTCAAGAAGTTAGATCAAACTCAGTTGTATTAGCATGAGAGCAATTCATGCAAGGCAGGAAAGGTTGATTACAACAAAAGAGAATTATTAATAGGAGAATAATTTACATCAAGGAGATAGTGGGAGTGAAGTGAATTTTGATGTTTTGAAGGTTGATTGAGTAGGTGGGTGTGTTGACAAAAACAAGACAATCATGTCTGCTTCAGGAACTTACTAACAGGCTGCAAGGATTTAAAACAAATTGTACGAGCTCAGTGCAAAGCACTCTTTTCACAACAGGACAAGCACAGTGTCATTTTTTTGCAAAAGTCCAGAATAAAACTTCACTTATATGCTGACCTTTCAGATCATGCTGTCACCAAAGCGTTTTCTTTTAAATAATTTTTTTCCTTCAGCATTTCCAGGGTGAAGCTCTACGGTTCAATTTTGTTTATCTTCACAACTTCAATAGCTCGTGGAAACCTTCAGGATAGTATTTCCAATTTCCAGAAAACAATTCCATCCTGCAGACGTTGAGGCTGTGGGACAAAGGCTTTGCTGTGCGTGGTGATGTGTTTCAGCCCTATCCAAACGCAGACAGACTCCTTCACATTGCTTTGGTTCGGGGTTTTTTTTGCACGTCTACCTTAAAACGTATTTTTAATTTAGATAAATGAGAAGTCTTGGTATGAAAGCGTTACCAAACAATGGCAATCTGTGAAATGGTATCTGGGGGGTAAAGCAGATAAATCAATGGCGTGGTGGTTTTCTTGTACAGTTAAAATGTAAGCTCAGATGCTAAAGGCGGTTTTTTTTTACCTGTTGTATAATTTGGAGCAAGTCCTCAAGTGGGTTCTGGGCTTCGCCACTTTCTTAGAAGGTACACTGGAAAACCTGTTTCTGTGCCAAGGCTGTTCATCCTGACATGTAACCTGGGAAGCTGCTCCGCCTGGAAAAGCCCAGCAAACAAACAGGTCCTTCTACACTCAAATAAATGGTTTGATATTTAGCACTTTGGGGTTGGTTGAATGTTCATAAAATTAGCGGCTTGAAAAGATGAAGCGTAAATAGCAGCAAGGAACACCTCGAGAGTGTATGTCTGGGAAAAACAGCAGCAGGGCACCTAAAAATGAGGCAGCAGGGCTGGAAGGGGGGACCTTTGGACATGAGGGTCCGAAGGTCCCTCCTCCCACACTTCAACCCCCTGTTGATGCAATTCTGCTCTGAGGCACATTTTGCTCTCTGTTGTTGCTGCATCCAGGGTTGTATCAGCATATTTGCGGGTGATTTTAGAGGCTGGATGAGATGCAGACAGGACAGTCCTAAGTTTGGGCAGAGAGAAGAAAGTAAAGTTCTTGTAATGTTAAATCCGAACGGATTAAATCCCACCTAGCTTCTGTATCTGAATTTTGTATCACATTACTACATCATTCTTAAAGTTTGAAAGGGAGGGGAAAAAAAGGGGCAGGTAAAAGTGTTAACTTTTTTCGTGGCACCTTTCTCTGCAAATTCTTCTCTCTAGACCCTTTTGTGGAGTAATAAAAAAAACCAACAAAACAAAACGACTTTGCTCTTTGCACACCATTTTGGTTTTTGGTGATTTCAGTGCCAAATTTAGCAGCAATTAAGGATAAATTTGGAGAGAGGGAAGCTTTATTGACATGTGCCACCTTTGCTCCGACCCTGTGCTCGGTGTCCCAGTGCAGAGGTTGAGGAGGCATCAAAGCAGGTCAGTTTAACCACGGAGGGAGTTCAGCTTCAGAGGGCTCTTCCCGTGCTGTCCCTTTGGAGAATCCCTGGGTTTCAGCACATCCTGAGGTGTGGGAGAAGCAGACAGAGAGCCACGGGCTGGTAGCTACAGATCACGTTCCTTCAGTAGGTCTCCTGGTGTGAGCCTTCATGATGCAGTAATCATGCCTGTCTCCCTGGTTTTGTTCTTAGGGGATGAAGAAAGAAAAAGCTCTACTCCCCAGTATCTCATACAATACACCTCTGTGTGTTGCATTTTTTTTCTCTGTGAGTAGTAAAAGGAAGCAGAAGACGATCCTTTGGAATGAGAAAGGAAGGATGTTTATGCAGATTCACTCTTTCCTTGTATCTCCTACTTTCAGCGCATCAAAAAATGATTTATCTTTTTGATATATCTCCGGATCGTAACCTGTTGTATTTCTTGCCAGTGGATTAAGCCATCAGAAGAACTGACGTGTCAGCCAAGCGGTTTGGTTTTTAGGATTATTACTTCTGTATTACACTGGGTTTGGTTACACAGTGATAGTTGCAGGTCTTCCTGGGCACTTTAATATCTTTCAGGCAGTACCCAGAAACAGGCACATTTTGAAAGGTACGTATTGTGGACATACAGGTATTAATCCATGTTTATTTTCACAAAGCCACAGTGAGTCAGCCCAGGGACTGCTGTGCCTGGGGACACCCCATGGGATCTCTCAGGCCAGGGAGTTGTCCCAGGTTGCCCAGCTGAGGACAGGTGATCTGCATGGGAAGCTCCTTGAGCACCTCCAGGAGGGAACGGGACAGCCCTGCCAGTGTCCACGTTACTGGCCCCATTTCCTGCTGCCAGCAGCAAATATTGCAAAGTGCCCAGTGGTGTATTGTCCCCTCCAAGGATAAATGGAGCAGTCATGCTTGCAAAAGCTCAGATAAATAACTCCTGGCACTCGCAGAACACCAGTCCTCCTTTTGGGAAATACCACTCGATGACAGAGATGATGAAAGGTCCTCAGACATCAAACACATCAACTCCAGCTAAAAAAAGGCGTGCTATATATGGTCATTACTCTCTTTAGGAAGACATTCCTTCTGTTGTTCTCCTTCGCTTATTTTAGTCACCCATTTCATACCTCCTCTTCAACACTTGACCCTTCAAGATAACCAATCTGTGGTGATGATCCATATTTTCTTCAGAAACTGGGAACCAGGAAGACTCTCAGTGACAGTGCTAAGAATTCCTGATTGTCTTAATTGCTACTTTACATCAGCGTATCTTCACCTTTACGTGACGGATGTGATTCCTGGGTTTGGGAACTTCTCAACTTTAAACTCACTTGTAGTTTTTGTTTATGGCAGTGTGGGATTCAGTGTGCATTGTTCTCCAGGATTTAATCTGAAGTCCTCTTGCTTCTCCCTGCAAGTTCTTTTTTTTTTTTTCTGCAGCAGTCTGTGCTCTGCCTGCAGCTCTGGCCCAGTGCCTTATCTCAGACACACGTTCCTGGAGCATCACTGTGAGGTGCTACAGGAATTTGACAAGGATCAGGGCCAGTTTCAACACTATTCAATATTTTTGTCAATTATGTGGAAGAATCCCTCTGGATTGCTGGTGCTTTATTTCCAGGTAGCACAAAGCGTGGCAGAATATGAGACAGAAAGGTAACAGACACTTTACAGGGAAAGCTCTGAATTGTTTTGCCTCTTTAGGCAGAGGAGCCATATAAATCGACTTGCCTAAGGAGAGGGAGCGTTGCAGTGGGAGAAGAGTGTGTCAAGCACGGCAGAGACAGCCCTGGTGGGTAACAGCTGGCCACAGGCTTCCAGTGGGAGAACTGTGGTGCAATACTTGTTTGTGTCAATGGCACTGGGAGCTGGGAGAGAAGCTTTGTGTGCCTTTGTGCCTTGTGTGTGTGGGCAAGACAATTCTAGGACAACTCCTGACATTCTAAGGTCCATGCCTTAGGAGGGACAGTGGGTAAGGATCAGAAAGTCACCGCAAAATATTGGGGGCAGGAGCAAATGGTTGGTCTTCAACCCCTTGGAGCATCATCTCCTATATTTATCAGTGAGAAAACTGTAGGACAGCAGCGTTTAAGAGTCTTCAGAGGAGGAAAATACTGGGTGCTGAAGGAAACAGGAATGCTGGAGCAGAGAATTGCAGTGGAAGAGGAGGTGAAAGTGCCCCACACGGAGTCTGGCTCAGTACGGGGCTGGATCACCAGGAGGAGCAGCTGCTGCACCGACTCCGGGTGACTTCGGAGTCAGCTCGGATGCTTTTGTGTAGGAAAGTTTTAATCAAACACCGTGGGCCCCAGTGCTGGGGTTAATGATGTGAAATGCAATGACCTATGATATGCACATCTCAGGATATGCAAGAATAGATCTTCCCACTTGTCTTTTTTTAACTTTAAATTCTATGAGTTGATGGATGTCTGCTAGTGATACGGCTCGAATAACTCTTTGTACCTTGCCCTAATTCTACAAGACTTTGTACAAATTTTTCTCATTATAATCTTAAGAATACCTTGCACATTATTCTCTCAGTCTGTTAGCTACTATTAGCAGCCTGTGTGAATCCAGCCATTGGTGTTGTAAGAATTACTTGGGAAAAAAATTCAGCCTCTCATGCTGGGTTTTGATAAGGTGGAAGTAATCTTGACTTTCAACTCTACATTCTTGAAGATAAATGTCGAGTCATTGAACTTTTTTTCGTGAGAAAATTATAATAAGTCTCAGCATTGAGAAAATATAACTCAATGCTTGCGTGTTCAACAGCACAGGACCCAGTCCCTGGGAGCTCTTGGATTTCCTGTGCTTTGAAGATCAGATTTTGGCCACTCTCAAAGCCTGGCTCCTGCAGGTGGACCATCCATCTCAGTTTGGTTCGTCGTGGTTTCACGATTTTCTGGATTGTAATTAATGCCACCGTCTATTTTGTTTCTCTTGCAGAATATGAATTATTAGATCCAGCGGCTATTTTTTATTTCTGACATTTTTGGGAAACAAGAACAGCTTGTGAGTGTCTTCACAGAATTTTGTGTGTGTGAAGTAGTATTTTTCTTCTGTGAAATTTTTTTTATGCAGTGTAACTTATTACTGGCGTGCCTAACGCTATTTTGTAAAATATTTTTGGTAAAGTATTTTGGTAAAGAGTCAAAAGGAGATTCACTCTCTCGAATTTGGAAATGTATTTACCTGTCTGAATATAAATTCTTTCAACAGTACACCATTGTCCCCAACTAAATAACCATTCCAGCATAACTTATTTTCTGAGTAATGAACTGGTAAAATTGATTGGGTGCGCATTTTGGTTTATGTCTCTGTGTTTGATGGCAAAACTGAGAAGAAATACTGACGTTTAAACAGTGAGGGTCTTTTGGTCTGTGACAAGTCCTTAGAAACAAAAAGCGGGACTGAGTGAGGGAAGGGATAAGCCCAGAGATATTCTGACTCTGATAACGCGACACTTTGTCCTCCCAAACGGCTCCTCTAAGGCCAGGAAGCATCACGCGCAATATGATTTGAATGCTTTTGCTTCTGTGCACTTATGCTCTGGTACTCACCTTGCTGCTCTCTCAATTCCTTGCTCTGAAGGTGGGAAATAAAAACGGGACTGCAGCGTGGAATTTCTCTGGGTGTTACACAGTGGCAGCAATAGTTGCTGGTAGAACTTCAGGAAGAATATTGCACGCTGAAATGCACGGTGCCTTGATTTTTGATGGTAGCTGGCAGAGCATTCCTGCTCCTCTAAACTTTATTTTAGAACAGCTCATAAAATAAATATATACATCTGGGGGAATAAAATCCCATTGGGCTCCACATAAAAACAACTTATTTAAGGAAGTTATTTGATGAACAGGCAAACAGGAAAAAGGTTCTTTTTCCTGCGGCCTCTAATTGGTGGCTGTGAAAATTGAGAATCTTGGTTTATTTTGATTTTATTTATGCATGGCTCTGTTCCTATTTGTTATGATACCTTGTGGTGACTTTGGTTAGCTTGGATATATTCCGTAGACTGTGAGAATCCATCTGTCTGACACTGTCTTGGGGAACGGGACAGATAAATGATGTCTTTGTGGCCAGTGAGGAGGAGCACTCTGGGTCAGGGGATGGAGGGGGGATCCCACCAGGACGTGGTGGTGGGAAGCACCTGCAGCACGGAAGGTCCTTGGGAGCACCTTATCCATGCAGGATCTGCCTGCGGCAGGCACGTCCTTGGAGCTGGGCAAAGCAGGGATCAGATCTGCCCCTGCTTGGCTCGGGCAGAGCAGCCGATCCACAGGCAGGTGGTGGTGGCAGTCTGGGAAGTGCAGCTGATGGCTTAGGCGTAAGTGATGTGCCTGAAAATTGTCGTTTCAGTGCACTGGGAGTGGGGACAGGAGGTCCCCGTCCTTCAGACAGTAACTTATGGTTCCCCAGGGTGTGCAGAGGAGAGGAAGAGGCACCTCCAGGAGCGGGTCGGTTCCCAGGCAGGTGCTTTGTCTGCGGGGATGAGTTCTGGGCTGGGTCTAACGCTGGCAGCCTTTGCTGTCACCAGCCCTGGCACTGCGGGACAAGCAATGGGGGCAGGAAGGAGAGGGGAGGTGTTTCTGCTGCGGGTCTTAGAAACAGGTACATGATCTTCTGTGAATTACAGACATGGTGTTAGAGTGTGCATGGCGTGTTTGCTGGGGTTTGCTTTAAAATCAAATGCTATTTCTGAGCTCCAAGGGCTGACAGCTGTTCCAGTTTTGCTTGGGGATGTTTTCGCAATGTGGATTAATCAATGTTATGAACTGGGTCCATGGGGTTTTGGGAATGTAATTGGTTTCAGATGACACTTTGCTAGTCAATCTGCGAAACAGCCCAATGTTGACACAGCTGAACAATTCCAGCTGTTTCCACTCACCCCTTCTTCTCTCCCTGGATGCACCAGCCTTCTCCCTCTCTCATCTCTCCCTTTCTTATTGTGACTTTGTAAAACAAATTTGTGATTGCAGTTTCTGTCATTTGTCTCTGCTTTGGTTTTGTTTCTTCCCAGAATGCTTTCAAAATGCATTATTTTAGGTGTGTTTTTTGATGTCCACCTTTATCACTTTGAGCCTAATTTGTTGTACAGATATTAACTCTCTTGAAGCAGATTTAGGTGTTGCTTGAAGGTACAATTTTCAGATAACTCGAGAAGTCTGAAAATACTTTTATATTTGTCGTGACAAACCCATTTCTTCTCTTGAGAAAGGTAACAAAGAAATGATGATCACCAAGGGCAGGGACGAAGTGTGAGCACTCTGCATGGAGATGTGCTGTGGAACACCTTCTCCTGGTGCTTTGCCCCAGCTGATACCTGAGCATGGCAAGGCTGATGGCACTTTTAGACCTTAATGACTAGTACAAGTACCTCCCCACAAGAAAGCGGCTCATAAATTGCCTAATAAATATAAATTCTAGCCATTTTTACTTCTAGAATTAATTTTTAAAGTAATTTTTCTCTTCCCCCCTTCTGCCCCATTGTATGATAAGCATAGGTAAGCCCTGTGGATGCCATCTATGTGTGCAGTTTTTAATATGGTACCAGTGCTTGTTCCCGATTTGTGGCGATAAAGAAGGAAGTGGATACAACGCAAGACAATTCCCACTCATTTTCCATGGCGTTTTTTGTGCTAACAGACCCTCAGGATACTTTGCAACAGCACAGCCCAGCCAGCTGTTGCTTCAAAACCTGTGTGCACAGCCAGGACCCTCTTGCCAGAGGTGGCATTTTAGCATTGCCCAGTGTGACGGTGTGAGAGCCCTTGGCCACCATCCCTCTGGTAACAGACTTGTGGCTCTTCTTTCATAGAAAGTAGAGATTTGCCTTTTTAGCCTTATTTTCTCATGATGAAGTCGGGCAGACCTTGAAGGATTTCTCTCGTTTTTGTGACTCCTCCAGTGGCAGAGGAGTTTAAATTAAAACTGGCGTGTAACAAAATCTGCAACAAATCTTTTTTTTCTTTGCTTTGTTAACTTTTTGAAAGAGCAGAAAGCACCCACGTGTGTTGAGCCTTGTAAATCAGCTCTTGTGTTAAAGTAGCATGGAATGGAATGACTGATGATGGACCTTGCCTGTACTCTTGCTAATGCTTTACCTACAAAGGGGTTGCTTTACCTACCATGTATGGCTTTTTTTTAAAAGGAAAAAGGTACATTGAAAATGCAGTAGGAAAATGACACCTCTGTATTTCTCTTAGAGTTATGGAACTTGACTGAGAAAATTGCAAACCTGTGCACTGTGGTTTTCAGAGAGAGTCTTGATGTTGTTAATTGGTGTTTGTATAATTGACTGCCGGGGTGTTCAGTAATATCCCATCCTGCACGCTTACGCTGGCAGTGGACACTGCTTGTGGAGAGGGGGCCTTGGGAGGCATAAATTCAGTGCCTAGACCTACACAGGTTTTGGAGACCCCACTTGTATGGCAGGATAAAGGTTTCTGGATTTTTGTAGCTTTGCCCACCTTTTCTTTCTGTCCCAAAGACTCCGGGTTCTGACTCAAACCAGCATTAAAAACCTCTTATTGACTGAGAGCTGACTCAAAACTTTTTCATTCTGTAATTTTTAGAATCTGTGAGAAGCCCTGGCCTCTGCCAAAGGACTGTAGCATTCTTTCCTCTGTTTTATTACTGAAGGCCAGTTTTTTTTCAAAGCTGAAGGCTGGACCTTAAGGAAACATTTAAATGCACTTGCTGCTTGGGCATGTGACCTGAGGGATATCCCAGTGGTAAATTGGATCTGGCATTTAATCAAAACGATATCTCAGGTAAATTGGGATTTTGTCTTTCTCCACTGTACCAGGCCACAACTAGTTCTTAGTTAAGGAATGTCTACACAGAATTGAGGAGAGGAAAGCAAAGGCTAATGCTGATATCAATTCAGAAACAAAATGACAACATTTCTTTAAGCTGAGCAGACATTAAACGTGCTGAGGACATGTTTGCTATTCACTCTAATGTTCTTTTCATCATTCTTCAAACAACCCGTAGAGGTTTTCTGTTGTACAATCTTTGACAAATCTTTCTTTGTATCCCTGGTTCTCTTTTGTTCTGTTGAACCACCAAAGGGAGCAGGTTCTTGGAAAGACAGAGGGAACGCTCGCCACCGGGGCGGTGTGGGGAGCCTGTCTGTGCTGTCCTGTGGTTGAATCCATACCACCTTCGAGCTGTCACGAGCCCAGGTTTTCTCAGTATGTCTCTTGTCTCCCACTGGAAGTTTTGCATGAGTAGAAAGGAAGGAATTTGGCTGTTCCATGGATTTGCAGACCTGCATGTGCTGGATGAGCAGCATTAGGTGCATCTCTGCTGCTTGAGGCTGCCCTGCCGAGTTGCTGTGGTGTGGAAGTGCAGTGCATTCAGAGGCAAGAGCAGAGTGCAGGAGATGTCCTGCTCAGAAACTGGAGCATTTGGTAACTTCCCTTTGTTTTGGAATAGTTTCTTGTTATCACACTGGAATTGGAACAATCTTCTGGCTCTCAGTCGTTTCTGTGTATTTTCAGACACGCTTGCAGGTGGAAATACATCTTAGCCTATGGTGCGTGTTGTGTTGTGCTTTGTCAGGTTGGTGTCACCAGCTGGGAAAACCAGAAAACTAAATTAACAATTCCAGTGGTTTGTGTTGCAGTCTCTGGCCTGCAGTGGAAAAAGCAGGTTCACCTGAGCGTACCTGCTGTGAGCAGCTGAAAAGTCCTTCTCTCTCTACAGTGGAATATCCCTGCACTATCCATTTTCATTGCTTTGGCCTTCTTTTCCCACCAACTTATTTGGCCATCAAAGCCCACACGCCCTCAAGAAGCTCCTCCAACAATACAATTTTCAGGAATGGTAAAGATCGCTGAGAAAGCTTCTAATAATCAGTCCCTTTCCAAGGTAGGCTTTGGTAACCCCAAATCTCTAGTGACATCAGAAATTCAGGCAGAGCTGCTTACACCCCAAAAGTATTAGTGGCAGATTTTTGTTCTGTGGGCAGGAGGAGTCATTTCCCTGAATGTGTCTCCTGTGGAGTTGCTGATAGAGTTCTGAGGAGAGCAGCAACACCCTCCGTCCGTACCTGCCCACGATTTGTATTCCTGGGATTTGGGCTTAGGCTGTAAAATGTTTCTGATGGATCTGTGTTGTCTTGTGTGCCTTTATGTTCGCCTGGTTGTGAGCAGGGCCCTGGGGACTGTCACACAAGCAAAGGGGTAGAAGGCAGCAATAAAATCCTTTGCTGCTGTTTACTCACTGGTGTCTCTTCCAGGCATTTAGAAGGGCAGGAGTGGTGTTTGACAGCACAGCACTGATCAGGCATTCACATTCCAGCATCAAGGAAGCGGGTTTATGCTTTCACAAGCCTTATTTCAGTCTCTTTCCTGCTTTCTGGAGCAAGTACAATAGCAACTCGCTTACATGCCACGTCATGTTGCAGAGGTTCTGTTTGAGCAGGACTGTGTCTCCAGGAACAGATCCCTGGGTTTGTCTCCTCCGTCATTTCGGTGTCAGCTGATGCTTGTTAGCCCCTGAGTGCACTAATGGCCCTGACCAGCCTCCCCTGGAGCCTCCACCTGAACCCCTCCCCGAGGGCTCCTCGTAAATTCAGATCTGGGCCAGGTCCTTTAAGCCTCTTGTTTTCATTTCTCTTAGAATTTAGCAATGCAGCTCTGTGTGACAACTTCACAGCCCTTCCTCAGACAGCGATAGGAAGAGAGAATGGAACATTAAGAAGAAATCCGCCCTTGGTCAGCTCATCCTGTGCTGATAAGTTGTTGATATTGTGGTGCGCTATGACGCTAAATTTTTGACTCATTGGAAATGCAGCTTGAGTCATAAAGACCTATACTCTGCTGCTTGCTGTGTTTCGGGCAGCTTGTTTTGTGTTTTTGCAGTAGCTCTTCCTCCAAAGAGGAAAGCTGAAAAAGCAGTTTTGAGGAGCAGACAGAGTAAAGTTGCCATTCCAGTTGTTGTGCAACAAAAAGAGGAAGAACTGGTGTGGACAGCAGGAACTTTGCCTGGTGATTCAGTGTGTGATCCAGGAGGGATGGGGAGAACAGGAGTCTGTGCTCAGCTGCTGGGACCTTCTTGATTTTGCTTCAGCCCACTTGGTCAATAGTAGCTCACGCTATTGGGATGATTTTGAGACCTTCCCCGGTGCATCAATGACCATTTCAAATGAAAGCTTTGTTTTTTTTCAAAATGTCACAATTCCGTGTTGAAGTAGGATAAAAACTGACAGTTTTGATCTTAAACTTAACAGTTGAGCTTTTTAATGCATGAAACCGTACCCCACCTCTACTGGGGCATCACAGGCTCTGAGAAAAAAATGATCATCAGAAGAATCTTTGCTGCATTGAAGTTATCATTGATAGAGATGAAATCAAGGTCAAGATACCACAATGTGTGGGAGGAAGCTGGGTGAGAATTAGCATCTAAGGCTTTATATCTCAGCTCTGCTTCCAAGTTTTGTCTTTCTTCCGCTGTCTCTTAGTGACTGTGAAAGAGCCATGAGAAATTGTATCATATATATAATTTTCCCCATTATGTGAGATCTCAGGATCTTTTTGAAGATAAGTTCAAATAGATTCAAGCTGATTCAGAAAAGAGGCCATTTAAGAATTCTTGACTTTTTCAAGTGGTTCACTTAATTTCACACGTTCTGGAAGGAGGTGAGAGAGGGCTCCCAGTTGAGGTTGTGTGAGACACTGGTTTGGGAAGGAAGCTCAGGCGTGGTGGAGCTGGGATTACCTTGTGAAGGAGCTGTGCATCACTGGAAGGCAGCAGCAAGTTCTCTCCTCCTTTCTTTGCTCTCTTCTCCCTCCACTTTCTGACGTGTTCTTTAATGGCTTTAGCCCTAAAAATGTCCACAGTGTGTGTCAGCTACAAATCCCCCTGTCCTGGGAGGCTGGGTTTGTATGTTGGCACGTCAGTAATTTCTGTTCCATCCTCATCTCGTGCCTCTCCCAAGGCCTCTCCGGTGCCAGTCTCTGCCTTCTGCATCCCACAGGCTCCTGGCTGCAGTGTGATAAATGCGTTGTTTCCTTGGTGCCCATGTGCAGACCTTCACTGTTCAGAAAGCCAGTCTGTGACCCAGACAAGGTTTGGGGCTGCTCCCAGTTTTGTTGTTGACCACTCTGCCCTAAATTCCATAGGGAGCCTGCCGCTTGTCGGAGCGGAGGGTTCAGCGTCTCAGCTTTAGAAGCAGGGTGTCACATTTCCTCCTCTCCCACTTGTCTGTTCAGTGTCCCGTGGTTGTTCTGAGCTTCTCTTCAAACTCTTCTAGCTGTGGCTTTGGCTTTCTTTGTTTCTTCCCTTGGCCTAGCGTAGCCTTTTGCCGTGGCCCATTTCCTTAAATAAGCACCGGAGTCGTCAGCGGCGAGAGGTGCTGACTGCCCACACAGGTGCCATGCCTGGCACATTCAACCTCTTTCTGTCTCCAGGAGCAGTTTTCCTCGTGGCTCTGCTGCTGAAAGGTGATGCCCGTGGCCTGGGACTGCTGTGCTGCCGCTCTGGGGCAGAGCCATGAGGAGCAGCCCAGGGTCCCTCTGAGCTCATTCAGAGGTTTCTGATGCAGCTGGAGCACAAAAGCCTTGCTCTGAAGCAAAAGGACCCACCTCCAGCTCTGGTTCCCCCAACAGGATGGGCTGGGCTCTATGGTTTGATCCAATAAATCTCCCATTTTGTATCCTCGCTCTGAAAGAGAACCCTACAAAAAAAACCCCGTTTTTCTGTCCCTCACTGCGCTGTGTCACCCTGTGGATCCAGCGGTGCACTGTTCTGATGGCAACAGGTTGGAATCTTCCCTGAGTCCAGTGGCCGCAGCTCCCTGGGTCGGGGGCTTGGCATGGCCAGGTGCCCCAGGGCTGTGCTGCCAGCACGGAGGGGGCTGCAGGGCAGGAACGGGGCTGGCGTTTCTGGTTATGCCCAGGGCACGAGGCTCGGCAGCGGATCTTACCAGGAGGGACTTGACTCCAAGAAGCCCCCCAGTCTGAGCACCAGGAGAGCATTCGGGGGGTGTTCCTGACAAGAAGGAGTCAGTGTCCATCAATTCAGTTGTTTCTGAGTTATTGGACAGGTGCTTACCTTTTCCTGCAGCCCTTTGAAAGGCTGATACTGCCTTTTTTTTTGGTTTGTTTATTGCATAACTCCAATAGAAAGGAATTCCTAAGGCATGAATGCTAAAAAGGAAGGAAAGAATAAGTGGTGCCAGTTAAATTTTCATGTATTTATGCCTTATTATGGCCTGACAGTCAGAAATAATATTCTTTTCCTTTTATCCTGATTTTCTCTTTTGACTGTGTATTAAAAAACCACCAGCAGTAACAAAGTGTAAAAGATTGAATTAAATCCTAGTTAGAATGACTTCACCTTAAATAGTGGAATATCTTAGATCTCTTTCTCTTCCTTTTTTCTTTCTCTCTGTCTAGTCTACAGAGACTTGGCAGTCTCAGATACCCTTGGGTGTTCAAAGGTAGATCAGTCTGTGGCAGGGCTGCCTTTGATGTTTTCACCTACAAAAATGTCACATCACAACCAGCTCTGTTATTTCACATTGAATGTGAAAGATTCACTAAAAGGTTAATTTCAAGTCTTGTTGAATTTTATACCATTAAAGTCAATGCCTTTTCAAGGATGCACCTGGAATGGTTTTAGAAGGATGAGAGAAGGGGCTGGTTTAAAGTTTCTGCTGCAGCTACAGAAGCACTGGATAACTGTGCCTTCCACGGTGCCTGTGGGAGCATAACCCCTCTGAGCAGGAATGTTTTACCCTCCACTCCCTGTGGAGAAAGAATAGCTGGAATTGCTAGAGATACTTTAAATAGCACCACATCTACCAGCAATACCTGTGCCTAGTTGGGCACGAGGCCCCAGTTTGGGCTGTGTTTGGTCTTGCGGGAGAAAAATGTGAAGGGAGAGAAACACACACCAGTCTTTTGGGGGAGATGTTGTAAGGGTAAGGCTAATTCTCAATATCCGCCCTGATTTCTGGAATGAATTGTGGAGTAATTACAAATACCTGAGTGAAATATTTTCAAAAGGTTTTTTTACTCTTGTTTCTTCCCCTCCCCTTCAAAGCTTTTGTCTCAAAGCAGTGCTGCACATTTGTACAGGGACTTTAATTTCTTGGTGGTTTCACTGGAGAAGGCTGAATGGACTGGATTTCAAACATTATTTTGAGTAAGAAATCTTTTTTCTAAAAGGTTCTTCAGTTTGGAGAAAAAAATACTTTTTTTATCAGTCATACCACAAACAGTGCATTTCAAAGGTTTCTGAATGGACAAATGCTGAAGGAATAGGAGATACCAGTTATGTTTAAAACTGTTTGGGGATTTCTTTAAATGATTGCCAAGTAAGTAATTATATCTTCTGTTTTCTTGTAATACAGTAAAATCTTTTGACTCAGTGAGGGCGCTTAGAAAAGGAGGTGACCCTTTTGCCCCTCTTCTTCTCTGGGCATAACTCACACCTGTCATTAAATTGGTTCCTGAGCTCCATGGCCTCCTTCCCCCAGGTCACTCTTGCAGGGGAGCAGCGAGGAGTCAGGTAAGGCTCTCTGGTGTCCTCACATCCGTGGTGTAGCAGAGGCTGGGATTACATGCTTTGTCAAGCTGTGTTCTTAAAGATGTGTCGCATTTCCTGCTGTTTTAACACAGGAAATGTCTCTGTCACCAGGCAGCCCCGCTTTTCTGGGCGTCCCCTAATTGTGTGTGAACTGAAGGTGCAGCTGGAGAGCATTTCGTATCTAATTGGTGTGTGAAAGCTGAGGGCAGAAAAAAAAAACAATTAGGAAGTCATGGGCAACCTCAAGAACGGCTGTAATTGAGGCAGGACTGAAATCAGAAATTGGATTGCTACTGGGCTGAAGTGGAAGGGATGGATGGAACAAAGCTGTAAACAGCAGAGCAGCTGAGGCTCCAGAGTTGCTGCAGAGCCCTCCGAGTGCCCCAGCCCCGGGAGCTGTGGGGTTGTAGGGACTCGAGTGCCTCAGGGATTCCTGATGTGGAGCTTGGCTTCCCAAGCCCCTTGGCATTTGAAAGAAATGTATGTGGGTTACTATGGCTAAATTTAGTGTGTTCCGGGATGTGTCTGATTTTGGTCACCCCCCTCTTAATCAATTACAGCCTATTGATAGCACTGGGACAAGGACTAACTGCTTTATCCAGCTGCTTGGTCTTGTCTTTCCTTAAAAACAACTAAAGAGGTAGAGGTGCTAGGCAGACACCGGAGTGTTATTTTAAATCCCCCTAGTTAAGACTTTGAAGTCATTCCGCAAAGGAGTTGATTTTCCTGTTCAAACTGTAACAGTTGCTGTGTACACCAAGTGATAATGAGGCCATTTAAAAATCCTCTTCTTGCCACTTCTAGTAACTGGCTGGAGGTTTTCTGAGAATGTATTAAAACGTGGATCACAGCAGCTCATTGTTGCTTTACTGTTTGGCTGACGGGTCATAAACCCTGGTGAGTTCTAATTCTTAAAAGGTTATGGTCCAGCCTGTCACTTTTATTGTAGCGTGTGTGGTAATGGCTGATTTTTATCAGTGTCTTAACGCTAATTGTGCCAATATAAACTGAGGTCATGGCTGTGCAAACAGGAGCCTGGTGTGTTTGAGGAGGCTCAACAACCCACGAGCTGCTCAGCGCAGCCCTTACCTGAAAACATCGATGTGCTGGGAGCAGGCAGGAGGTGCAGGAGATGGTCAGAACATCCCAAGAGAGAAAACAAGAGGAGGAGCACACCAAGAGCAATTTTGAGCAAGCAGAAAGCAAGAAGTGCCCGGCTGGGAAGAGATTTTGCTCTTGTTGGTTTTTCTGTCCCCATTATCTCGGTGTCAGATGGAGATCGTGGTGTCTGTCACTTTGCCAGGTATTTTTTCTATTAAGGTGGTATGTCAGTGTTTGCGTTGGGGAACTCTCACGTTGCTGGGAGATGTTGGGAACTAAGGAATTAAAATTGTTCTTTGGGAAACAGGTGGGCAGGCTGTGCAGAGGGTGGCCTAGCTAGCAGGTGTGGCACCACTGGAGTGCTTTTCTTTCAATTAATTAGATTCTAAGTGATCACGAGCTTCATTTCTCCGGACTTCTGTGACCGTAGTCTCCTTTCCTAGAAACTTTCACCTCTTGCTTGAACAAGGAGCAGCGTGGCTTTGGCAGTGCCCGGGTTTCCATTGCCATGGCATTGTGGTCACGTGTTAAAGAACCCCTGCATTCCCACCACAGCCACAGCGATCTGTAATTCAGCCATGCAATTAGAGATTTTGTCAGATTTTGTGTGTTAGCTTTTTTCCTCTGTGTTCCGGATGACAGTGTCACTTTTTTACGTTTCCTCGTAGGCTCATTTGGGATCTTTCTGCCCAAAAGGCACTACTGAATATGCTCATGTTTTCTTACCAGAGGTGCTGCATTTGATGGGCACTAGCCTGGCAGCTTGGAGGGGTTTTATTTTTTTTTTATTCAAACAAAACAACCACCTCTCGTGTAAAAGACAGACACTCTGCGGCGTGTGAGAGAACAAAAGTCACGAACAGCTGATGGGGCAATGCCCCCCCTGGAAGCTGCGGGCGGCGCTGTGCTGGTTCCCGGTCCCCGGGGATGCTCCGGAGGGAAGGGATGCAGGAGAGGGGATGCTCCGGAGGGGAGGGATGCAGGAGAGGCGCTGCCCCGGCTCCTCGCTGGGTCCCTGCACGGCCAGCCAGGGGCGGCTCCGGGCGAGGCTGAGCTCTCCCTGCCGGCTCCAGAACAGTACATGACAAGCATCACTAGGTGGCACAGCCACCCTGGTGTACTGCCCGGGTTAAGCCGCTCCCGCAGCAGCTCCGGGCTTGGGTCGGGCTCGGTGGCTCCTGCCTGGGACACGCGGGGTGCTGCTCTTCCCATCGCTGGGCTCAGTCCTAAGGCAGGGAGGGGGGTGTGTGTGTGTGTCCTGGGAAACCTGCCCTGCTTCTGCCCGGGCACGCGGCAGGAACCCCAAGGTTTTGCTTCTTTGGGGGGAAAAAAGTAGTGAAATGATGTTTCCAAAGCTTCTCGAAGCCTTGTTTTACCAGGCATTCACCTTAATCTTCCCCTTGAGTTACCAAGCTCCTGTGAAGGTCTGGTTCAGCCTTTTGGAATTTATTCCAGGAAATCCAGTATATAACCAAGTTTAAATAAAACACTTTATAGTAGGTGCTTACATTTTAAGCACAAGCTTAAGTGTTTTCACTAGTGAAATGAAGAATAGTGCTATAAGTTTGTGTTTAAACTTGAGGACCAGTTAAGATTATTGTTGAGCTGGGCTCCTCGTAGTATTTATTTGTGAAACTAGTTGAAGAACTCCATTTAAAAGGTGTATGATGGTTTCTGCATTCATTTCTCATTTAGTAGAAATCCAAGTGTAGGTTGGACTGTATGAGAGGGGTAAATAGATCTCAGTCAAGTTTACTCTGAGAGGTTTTTTCATTAGGACGTCACTAGTCTGGAGAACTCAGAAAATTCTCAGCAATTGATGAGTGTCTATTTTTAAAGTAAACTCATTGAACTGTGATGTGTCAATTCAGTTCTCTAAACCAACATGAGTTTACAGACACTGACTTGTCAGCGGTGATTTCGAGTGGCGTGGCAGGGATGTTTCTAAGAATGGAGCGTGGGTTTCCATTTACAAGAAGGAGTTATGGTTTAGAAGTTAAGCAGGTGGTAGTTTTCTTTTAAGTCATAAGTATGTTGTGGATGGGTTGTATTCATCCTTAGCTGCCACAATTAGATGTTTTCAAGCGCAGTGACAGTTATTGGCAAGATTTCTGCTGTTTGAAAATAAAGCATGAGTGCAACTTCATTTTTAAGGGAAGATGCTGTGAGAGATTGTGGTGGTATTATTATTATTGCTGTTAATGCAGATTGAAAACCATTCTGGTCACCTGTCAAAGGCAAAGTAAAAGTCTCTTCCGGGATCCCTCATCTCAATACTCCTGGAAAATCAGAGTAGTCTGGTAAAATAGATGTCAGGGCTGTGAATTAAACAGAGGATTGGCGATATCTTGCCTGTAATAAGAAGTGAAGATTTTGTTTTTTCAGTTGTTAGAATATTGCAAAAATACCACGTTTATTTCCACTCTGAAGAAAAAACTTTATTAGAGCAGGAACATTTATGTTGAGGCGGTGGACAACAGCAGTGATGCGAGAGTAGATTTAGGGAGCCTAACGTATATACCCCCTTGGAATGTACCATGGTCCCTGTGGAAGTATTTAAGCTGGACTCCTGTGCATTTCCTCTGGGTTCGGTCCCCTCTCTGGCTCTGTGATAAATATTACAAGAAAGCATCAGGGTAATCTTGGGTCCTTGCTTAAAATAATGCTATAGGCTTCCCACACAGAGAGCGAGTTGTTGAAGGGGATTTTTATGGCTCGCGCTGGGACTGACGTCAGGCTCGCCCACAGCCGGGACTGGAGAGATTCTGGAGCTGTGCAGATGAGCAGCTCCTTCCTCTCCAGCAGAAGAATCACAAGCAGCTTTGGCTCCCTGGGTTTGATGCACTGGGGTTTTTTTGCAGGCGTAAAAGAAGATCTTGTACATCATTGTGTGAAAAGAAAAGCATCCTTAGTGGAAGACGTAGCCCTGCCCCATGCACGTCCTTTGTCTGTGTTGGTCTTGGGTTGGATTTTGCTTGTTTGAGGTTTTTTGGGAGAGTTTGGTTTCTTTGTTTTCATGTGACTTGAAAGTGTGATTTACCCATTTTCCTTTTCCTTATCACTTCTGGCCTGAGAGTACTTCTAAATATATATTTGTGTGTGTTGTACATGCACCAAACTATGTTGACCTCTGCTGATCCTCTCTGTTGATGTGCCTTACATTTCTTTGCTGTGTTTCCCCTTTTGTTTAGATACAAAAAGCAACTTGGCCAAAAGCGTCCCACAGGTCAGTGGGGAAAGCGCAGATGAAATTTCAGGTTGGTTGTTTGGGTTTTTTTCCATGCCCCTTAAAAAATTCGCAGAGTTCCAGTCCCTGAGATGCTTCCTCCAAAGTGCTCTTTAAATGAGAAGCTAAGAAACAGACTTGGAAGTGGGAAATATATTTTCTGGATCTTACCAGGCAGCCTGAAGTCAAACCTTCTTAGCATTAACCCTGCTGGAAGGAGAAGTGTTTGCTTTAGAAATGCTGGTTTCATTTGACAGTGAATGTGATGTAAAGACGACAGGCAACACCAAGCCCAGCCAGGCATCCTCTCCTTCCCTGGAGCAGCACGGAGGAGGTGAGGACAACACTGAGGGCAAGCTTTCTTCTCTTCCTTCTTGCAGTGGAGGGGTCAGGTTTAGGTACACCATCTGCTCCTGCTTTTTGCATTAAAAATTTCTCTGTAGCGCATAGCAAAAACCATCTATGAGGAGTTCTTCGAGTGAAAAATTTGCATGGGTGGTGCCAGGAATTGTTCTCACTTGGGATGCAGAATTGCTCACACAAGCAACTTGCTAAATTCAGTGTTGGTACCTGTGTGGAATTTGGTTGTTTTTTTTCTTTGTTCTTGCTGAGTTCCCTGAGGTCCAAGTTCAGCTAAATCTGATTTGGATGGGAGGCACACCAGCCAGGTGTCATAGCAATCGCCTCTCCACAGATCCTTCGAGGTTCTACTTTGGTCAAACATTTTCAATGGCTGAGTGCATGAGGACTTAGGAAGTCCTATGGCTCAGAGCTATAAAGTAGATTTTAGATTTTACCTTTACTTTTTTCCTTTTGTGTGGATATCACTACTGCATCCCAGTCTTCCAGAATCTCTTGCTGGTGTTGTGCAGTCCCTATAAAAATAACAGCTTTGAGTAAAAACACTGGAATCTGAACCTGTTTGTTTGATCAGGTGATGCTACAGGTTCGTGTCATAGCATGTGACAAACAGAATCTGAAGCCAAACTATTCTAAACCAGCTCTGTGAAAGCACACGAGAGGGAAACACTCTCCACATTGCCCCTTTTATTTAGGGAAGGTACCTTGAATGGCCCCTAATTTGCTGCCTGTCTTCCCAGGTGCATTTAATGTCATGGATATCAAAGCTGGTCAGCACTGGTGGTGGAAATGTCAACATGGATAAGGACAGACTTCCTTAATGCTGGTGCTTCCAAAGCTACCCAAGTGCACATGGGTGCATCTGTGGGGCCTTTTCAAAGTGAAGCCCTTCCCTAGGGTGTCTTTAAAGTCATTCAGGGAAAATCCTGTTGAACAGGAAGCAGGAGCATAGGGCACTGAAGAGAGGAGCTTTTCCAGGTGTTCTCTAAGTTGGCCACAGAAGGGTAAAGTGCTACAGGCCAGGCACGGGAAGAAAAGCTGCAGAAAGAGCTGTATTATGGATTTCTAGCACCCTTTACAGAGCATCTTGATGCCCTCCCAGTGGGTGTGACTTAAGTCTACACACTCTTTTTTCAGAAAAACAATTATGGGGAAATTGATGCCTTGAAACTGCTTCTAACACCTCTTTTCCCCTTTTACGAACTACAGCAAAGTTTTAAAGAGCCTGCTGTCCATAGCTCTACCCAGGAGTCTAAAAGTCAAGGAACACTCAGAAACACCACACATTTTTTTGTTGTACCGTAGGTTAGTGTCATAAAATTAGTTCAGAATGCCTGAAGGACTGCTGAATGCAGCGTTGCAGTGCAGAAGTTGCCTCATGGTTGTACAAGCTGTTGGCTGTAGTCAGTGTGAAAAGACAGTTATTTCCTTGTAAATGCACAGTAAGTTAGTAGGGATTTCTGCATCCGAGTGCTTAATCAGTTAGAATCCAGGGAATTCGAGGTCAACTGTGCCGTCAGGCAGCTGCTGGTTTTGCTCCATCTCGTGTGGTGGTTTTAGTTGTGTTGCTGTTACGTTCCTTGTGGCATAAAGGTAATGACTCTTGCCACCTCTAAAATGTGTGTGAAGGTATGCTCTAAAAAAGCGCATTCGTAAATACGTGATGTTTAAAAAACCACAGACTTTAGTAAACACAAATCCTGAATATTTGTGAAGTGAGAAAAATGAAGGTGAAATTTGTGCGATGAATCCCAGAGAGAGGAATGGTGAGTGCTTAAGGAGGTGGTGTTTTTAAGATACTATAAGGGAAAGTATGAAGTGAGAGTTATTTGAGGAAAAGCTGGAAATGACCTGTGTGATGTCCCAGCTGAAAAGCCACCCGACACAGAGTCTTTCCTCTTGGCTGTCCCTCACCCTGCTCTTACTGGGATTTGAACTGGGAGGAACACCTCTGTGGTCGAAGGTCTCCAGGAAAAGTCTGTAACCAAAACCGTGAAAGCAATTCTGGGGGGGAATGGCAGAAATCAGCAGCTTCTTGGTAGGGAGGTGAGCTTGTTTGGCCTGGATGAGGCAGACTGTCAGGTGCAGGTCAAGTTGGTAGGTCAGATGTAGAATCAACACATGGCCCTGGAGGCTTGTGGAAGCTGTTAACAAATTGCTTGTTGATTGGGGGTGGCTGAAATGTCCCTTGCAGTGCACTGTGGCTCAGAGGTCTCCTCCGTGCTAGTGACCTTTTGAGTCATTTTTTAGCCCTATTTGTTTAGAATTTTTTAGGCTTTTTCTTCTCCTGTGACCAGTTCTGAGTGTGTTCTTACAGCTGCAGGTGGCTGAGCTGCCAGGGACTCTTTTCTGACTTACGAAAAACACTTGTTCACTACTAAGAGACAGCTTCTTGATATTTTGATTTATGGCAACCAAATGATTTTTGCACCTTCAGTGCATGCAGGCACTGGCTTAACCTCCTGGGTGCGAGCATCGTTGGTGTGAATAGAGAATGAAGCCATAAGCAGATACAGGATTCAGACACGGGGCCCCTAATGTTCTGATACCCAGGATGAGTGAAATAAGAGGCCACGTTACCATTTGCAGTGTGAGATACAAACAAGTGCTCCTCGGGAGTGCACTATGTGAGAGGCAGTGGGGATGGCTTGGAAGGGGAGATGATAAGGTGGGAATTGGGGGCAATGCAGCCATTAGCAGGAAGAGTAGGATGGATGGAGATGGTGGTAGGAAATTGGTGGAGCTGGTGGCTAAATCTGTGCTGTGAATGGAATGAGCAGTCCTGTGTAAGCCCATAGAAAGATGGGAAATGTGCAAGGGAGTGTAAATGAGTGTTAGAGAAATAAGACACACAAGTGAAAACCAAACGTGGGAGCTGAAGGAGCAATGTTATCAGAAGATAAGGAGCCCACTTGGCTGCACTGGAGATGGCTGACAGGCTGGGGTGAGGGACTGCAAAGGGCTGATTCTGAATCACGGATCAGGGTCAGCACTGATCCCAGGTTTGGTCCATGTGACAGAGGGAATTTGTTTTACAGTTCCTGTACTGCCTGAGGGCGAGGGCCCTTGGCAGTGAAACTGGGAGCAGAAAGGTGGTGATAGTGAGTTAGGTCAGTATTTCTAATGTGGAAAAGATTAAGGCTTTAGTTGTCTTGGATCAGAGTCAAAAGAGAAGATGAGATGGAGTAGAGGAGACAGGAAGGAAAGATAGTGGGCACTAGAAAGATAAAGTGATCAAGTATTGCCATGGGGAAAACAGATGTATTGGAGGAAGAAAAAAAGTTGAACGTGTCCTTTATCTTTGGTCGAAAAAGAGGGTGACGTTACACATGTGTCAGATTGAAAGGAAGAGAGAGATTGTTACGCTTGCCAGTGTTCTTTGAAGAAATCATTAAAATCCTGTGCAGGAAAACAATGGAGATGGACAGATAAGAGGCAGATGCAGTTAAAAGACAAGCGTGATGGTGATCAGGTTTCAGTGAAATCAGAGAAATAATTGTTTTTCAGGGAAGCTGGCCAAACAGAAGGAGTGTTTATACTGGAAGAGGTCAGCCTCTTTTTGGTTTTTGTTTTTAGTCATTCAGTCTGCATTATGGTAGCAGAAGGACACAGTGTGAAAGAGAGCAGAAGCCAGGTCTGAGATGGTCATCTGACTTGTTCTGGTCTTGCACTGCAATAACTCAGTGATATTAGTAAAAGTTAAGGGAAAATGGGAAAGGGAGCTCCAAGATCAGAAAAGACTTAGTGCTCCTGCAGCATGTACTCATTTGACCCGCCACCATGACAGAATTATCACTGAATGTGAAAGGAAGGTGCAAACAAACCCAGAGAACATTTGTCCTTTTCTTGAAAAACAAACTAACAAAAAAACCCCAAACCAGAGACACCCATCTGCCCACACCCCCAAACAAAGAAATGCAAACAGCAAACCCCCCCAGCCTATAAGCTGAAACTGGAGGTTCCCTGTGGTTGAGAGGCTCTGCGGCTGTGCTGGGCACAAAGCAGGAGGGAAAGGAGGGTGCTCCTGGTCCTACAGCCTGCCTGGGCACACGGTCCATGCCTCAAGGTCTAATGTTGGCAGAGTTGGTCAGTAGACAGTGGTTTCTGTTCCTGGGTGCGGATTTACCCCAGGCTCTGTGATGTGCAGAGGCACCAGTGGCACTGCCAGCCTCTCTGAGCTCAGAGCCTGGCATAGCTGGGCACCTGGTGTAGAAATGGTGTGTGAATGTCAAAGCAGTCTCTCTTGACCCGAGTGTTCCACAGGGGGGCTGTGGCTGGTGGGCCAGTGACTGACCGGCTTGTCGTGACCGAGATGATCGCTCTGGTTCCCTCTGGAGCACCTGCCCCAGGCTCTTTCTGGAGCCAGCAGTGGTGGCTGGTGCCTGCTGTGGGTCAGCATGTACTTCTCAGGCTGCCGTCGAGGCAATACCAATAATCCAACAGGAAAAATAGAGGATTTTTTTTCTGAAGTCGTTTTCGCTTTCCATGGGTAGGTGAGTTTGGCCAAGCTTGGCTTTCCATTAAAAGCTCTGTTGTAACAAAGATGGAAAGGTGTAAAAGAAGTGCAAAAGGAAGCTGTGTGTTATTCTTGTCTATATTCTTGGCTGGCTGTGAAGTGTTCAGAGCAAAAGTTTTTTCAAGTATGTCTAAAATAGCTGTCAGTTGATTCAGAAAATGTGGGAAGTACCAAACTAAGCAATCTCCTTACAGTAAATAATTCTTTCCATGCCAGAAGAGGAGTAGAGGGATTTACAAGCTGAACAGAGGTGGTTCTGAAATTCTCTATGGCAAAGACCTCTTCTGCTCGTTGGTGGTGCCCCGAAGGAGCTCTTTGGACTGAAAGGAGCAGCAAGACTCTTGTGTTTGGGTGTTTTATGGGGTGTTTCTTACAGAGGCCACTAGGTCACCTTGTCCTCGGTGGCATCTTTTTCCCCGAGAGCACAACAAGTGTCCTGTCACAGGCAACAACGGAGAGGAAGTGTCTTTCTTTGCCCTTTTGGGTGTTCAGCTCATTGACTGCGCTGTGCTGGCATAGACTCGGCTCCAGAAGAAGGCGGCCTTGGAGTGACAAGTCGAGTAAAGCTGAACGAAATGAGAGTAAGATTTGTGAGACACCAAGCCCTTATAAAACTTGTAGTCCTGGTTTTCATCCCTCTTCAGAGCATTCTCTTTCCTGCTTAGAAATGAGCATGTTAAGTGAGCTCTCCTCCTTTGCTCCCAAACGACTGCTACTGTTGGCTTCTCCATATATTTTCTGGAGGCTGGATCCTCTCGTGATATATGACTTGGTGCAGCTCCGCTTGATCTAGGCCTGATTTGCAGCCCATAATGATTTGAGTTGGGGCTGGTTGTGTTTACCTTTAAGACACATGCAGGATCCTACTTTGAATATTAGCTCTGACATGAGACTTGAGGTTTAGCATCTGGATGTGAATTTACATTTTATGAATATTTGCTATAGCACTGAGTCAAACAAAAGCCTCAGCAGGGAGGACAACCACCACTCCCAGGGTAAAAGCCTAGGGTTGGTACCAGCTTTCTTCTTTTCTTTCTGTTTTCTTTGCTTCCCCCAGAGCCTCCTGATAGCCCACATTACCATCTAGTTGTCATTTGCTGCTCCCTGGCTCTGTTGGTTTCTCAGCTTAGAAACAGCTGCCATGTGATGCGAATGATATTTTAAAGTCCTGTGTTTGAGTTCTTGTGATAGCAATGTGCAGAGAATTGGCAAGCTCTCGGAAGCAAAATGGCATGCTTTATTTTGTCACTAGAAGTCTGTTCAATCTGCTATTTGATTCTCTGTAGCATTTTGATTAAGAGCTCCGGTGAAGTTATGCGAAAAGTGAAAATCCTCTTTATTCTTTCTCTCCAAGAAAATGAGACGTGCAGCATTGTCAAAATATTTGCCTAATCTTGCAGATTTGGAGACTCGTCGTAGTTCTCCTGGCAGACCAAAACAATGGTCATTAAATAAGAAGCAGATGCAATAAGTATGCAAGCAAGCTTACGGGCGAGACTGGAGGAGCTGCCAGCAGAGCTCACTGAGCGCTGCAGAGGAAAGGAAAACAAAAACTTTCCTTGCTGTTGGACCCCATAAATAATCGTTTTTCTTTTGTAATCTAGGCATTGTACTTTTCTGCATTGGTGTTTTTGTATGTCCTGGTGCAATATTGACTTCAAATCCAGATGCTCCTTTTGGCTTGCTTGAAAATCTTTCTTGCCAGGAAACAAAAATGCCAAAGAAATGCTTTAGCTTGGGGTTTTTTTGTGCGTTTTTGTTTGCCTGTTTTGACGTTTCTTTGTTATTGTTGTTGGTTTTGGGGTGGGTTTTTGTAGCTGTTTGGTTTTCCTTGTGGGTTGTTTTTTCCCCCGTTTTCTGGTTTCACTCACTGCAGCACTGTTGTTTTGGGACTAAAGGACATTGTCCAGGAAGAATGTGGCTGTGCTAAGTTATGTTCAGAGTTTTTTATGATTGGGAAGACAGAAACTGCTCCAAACAAAGCCCTGAGTGTGACCTTGGGGGCTGATAAATTCTCTCCAGATGCAGAGTATGTTCCTTGAGCAGGTATCTGTTAAGGTCTAGTTTGTGGTTGCAAACCTGCTATGTGGACCCATCATGACATTGGTCCAAAATCTGCCTAAATTATAGATAGAATTAAAGCTTCCCGGGTCTTTCCAGGTTAACTGTTGCTCTGGTTCTTTACTTAAACCCTAAGAATTAAAGATGTGCCTTTAAGAAAGGGAAGTGAATTATTATTCAGCGATCTGTGTATAGTCACTCTCATCTCTGTGATTGCTGTTAGCGTTCATGTTTTCTTGTGTGTTTTAAAAGTTATCCATAAGTTACAGGTTTTAGCTGGCATGTGATAATTCTCGAGCCTCGTGTTGAAAATAAAACCAAACACTGGCAATACGTTTGTGTAACTCTATGCAATTCCAACCTTGCCTGCTGCCCCACCCTCCAAACGCGTGCATAAACACAGGCGTGCTCACACACGTATGCACGGGCAAGGCTTCCAGCAGGGGCACAAAGGAAGCGTGGCATCGGCAGAGCTGCTGCACTGGAAGGGCAGGGATATCAATGTTTAAACAATATATTGCTTGGGCAGATCGATGTCACAGGCTGCCTCTGGACCAGAGCTGGGACAGTGGCGCGGCGTGTCGTGTTACACGAGCTCTTTATTTCTGGAGGAAGGTCTGCAGTGTGCTGCCTTCAAATCAGCTCACGTTGACTTGGTTTGCAAAAACCTGCCCTGGCTCAGCTGTGTCCCAGTTCTGCACCAGTCCATGGGTGTGCAGTGACTCAGAGCAGATGGCCGTGGGACCCGTCTGCAAAGACCGAGCACCTTTTGCATCAGCGTTTTATATTTTTCAAGGTATGCCAAGTGTGCTCAGGGCTTAGAGCTAAAAAAGACCAACTCAAGGCTTAGTTCGTGGGCTTGCATCACACTGACCGTGGCTTGGACTTACTTGTGTCCAATGAGCGTCACTAGAACTCACTTGTAAGGCTCAGGAGGTGTCTCTGTGCTCTGCTGTGTCCATTATACCTGCTGGTAGAAGAGCCCCTCGCTGCTGGCGCTGTTTTTGAGCTTTGGGGGCAGAGCGAGGCATTGCACTGCTGGGCCCTCTCTGCAGATGGTGCCACAGCGGGTGGTCATTCTGCTTTGGTCCCCAGGGCGTCTTGTTAGTGCTCTTGTTAGTGCAGGACTGATGAGATACCAAGCATTTTAAATGCTCCTGGTGCCTCTTCGCAGCCTCAGTGTCGCCACGCTCCACATGCAGAACAGCTAAAAGGGTCTGGGTTCTCTTTGGCTCTTGGGTGTTGCAACAGTATTTGCTTTGGATTGCTTGGAGTTTCTTATTTTTGCTGGTTTATAAAGGGTTCTGCACGATGGGTAAGATGGGGAGTGTTGTAGAGATCGTTGTCTGGGCTCTCCTCTTGGAGGTATATATTTCCCTAATCACTTCTTTAATTAACATTTTGTCTTGGGTATGAGATACCTGGAGCCCGTGAGGTACCTGAAGCAGTCTATTTTATATATCTTCCTGGGGAGAAAAAAATAAAAAAAAGACAGTGCTAAAAAGACAAATTTGGAAGCAGCTAGTCAGATAATAATTCTCCTCCCTTAGCTTTGTGTCAATGGAGAAGTGGTTCTTCTGGCCAAAGCTTAAAACCAGTCAGATCAACACAATACCCACGTTCAAACATCTGGAAAAAATATTATAATTCTTGAGAGAAAGACAAAAATGTTGATCATTGACTGTGGTTTGAGAGACTTTATTCACACATGTCCAGCCCCAGTGTGCATGGGGGATTCTTCAGTGGGCACAGTCTGGTGTAAATGCTGGATCTCTTAAGGATTTGCATCTCCCGCTCTGGGTCTGTTCCTGCTGACCAGCTGGGGCTGGAAGTGCCGCTCAGAAACCAAGTTCTGCTTGTCAGTGACCCCACTCTACCTCTCTTTTTCCCATTCCCCACCCCGCTCCATCTCTCTAGTAGGTTGGGTATTTTCCCCTCGGTGTCCTTTTAAAGTAGTATAATGTCTCTGATCCCTGTGCTGTCTGAAATGCATAAGTTGGGTCTCTTTAGGCAGCAGCCCTGAAGGCACTGACCCAGGTGAGTCAGTGAGCCTTGAGGGACACGGTGCCTCGGATGAAAGAACTGTGGTCCACTGTAGGTCCCTCCTCATGAGCCCTTCAAACACAGGTTGGATGAAACAAGCGCCTTTGGAAAAGGTCGGCTGCATTTGATGGCAGTGGAGTGACGCTGTTTTTCACCTATTGACGTTGTAATATTGCATTTATTTATTTTCCTTGAAGGCTGTTATTGTTTTAGCCCGTGAATGTTTCTTGTACGGAGTGCGATGCGTTTTGGTACCTTCAAAATGCAGGGAGAAACAGCTGAAGTGCCAGAAGCGACCTGAATTTTGCTCTCAGGTTTTCTGAGGGTTGGGTTGTGTATCCTGAGTTGGCTGATGCTTCTGCAAATGAGGCCACTGGTGTAAGTGGCCAAGCTTGAACTCGTCACTCGCTCTTCCCGCAGGGGTCATTTGTAAGAGTGAGTTTCTTGTCGTAGCCTTAACTCTTCCAGTGAGGGCTCCAACCACTAAAAGCCTCCCATTCACTGTCCTCTGATTAATTCCAAGCTGGAGTTTAAAGCCAGTCATAAGTTAATGTAAGAGATAAGAGAAATAAGTGCTTCTCAGATGTTCAAAATATTTTTTTTCAGACTGTAGTTTCTGAGTACCAGCTTCAGCTCACTTGTAAGGGGACTGTGGCAAAGCAAACTGACTTGAATTAATATTTTTTAATCAGTGAAATTAAGCCGAGGACCAACTGGAAGACTTTGGTTCTACTGGAATAACATCTCTGATTAGCTTGGGGCTAAATTACTAATTCCAGTGAGGGATTTTGAATTTTTCATTGGGCTTAATGTGCAAAGCCCTTAAATATTCTGTCATATTTAGTAATCTGAAATACCAGGACCCTGTGAATCTGCGTCTAAAAGGCTAAACCCCACGAAAATAATGCTAAAGTTTTTGCTTTAATATTCTAAACTAAACAGATGTTGCCTTTACTGACGTTTTCTGGATCTCTACTGAGCAATGGTGTATTATTTGAATATTTTTAATGTGACAAGTTCTTCGGTGTTAAGATTTCAATGCAATTCAGTACACACAAACTTGGAGCATTGACAGCAATTAAATCTTAGCGAGAGCTTTAACATTTTCTGAATATTGTACTCTAATGATGGCAGCTTGGTGAGATGCTATTTCATGTTTGCTGTTTAGATATGTATCTGCTGAAATGAATATAAATGGAGTTCTGGCTCTTGATTAGTAATCCATACAGCTGTTAGCTTGAAATCTGTAAAATCTGGGGCTTTGCAAATCAGGAGGGGGAAAAAGTGGACAATTTCAACAGTAATAAGAGGCGTTGGTGAGCCAAATTAAATGGCTGAGGATAATTGTGATAGCTTACAAAGAATAATGTTATTTACAAAAGCTCCTTTTTGCATGGAATCTGACGTCTTCTCCCATGAGCTTGCTTATAATTCATATTCCACTTTAATATGCCTGCAAAATGTGCTTTCTTTCTGTGTACGTATTATTTTTAGGATGTTATGTTTCCTTGGTGCATACACAATGAGCCTGAAATCCTGCAGGAATGTGTTTAATTTGAAAGTTTTATCCTCTGGGCCTGGTTAATTCAAACAGGAGGCTCAGGACGGTGCTGCAGCGCCGGCAAGAACGCGGCGCTGGCACAAAGGAGCCCGCTGGAAGGTGCCACTGCCCTCCGGGGCGGCTTCCTGGCGCTGCTCTGCCCGCTCCTCTCCTCTGCCACGCCTGGCAGAGGGACCTTTGGCCAGCTCTGCTCCCCTCTGCACCCTCAGCATCCTCGGTGGGCATCTCGCCGTGCCACGCGCCCTCCGAGCCCGGGCGAGAGCGTGAGCTGCCTGCCCACGCTGCTGGTGGTGCAATGCCCAGACAGGGGTCCAAGGGGCTTTGCTGGTGTCCTTTAGAGCTCCAAATATAAAAATGGGAGCAGTGTCCAGTTGAGGCCCCCACGGCGTGGTTTTGGGTCGGTGGGAGGAATACGGTGGCTCGGAGCTCGGCAAGCCGTGGTTGAGCGTGGAGGAATGCGAGAGGCCAGGAATTCCAGCGTGCAGCCCGCTGGAAAGCGCTGCTGGCTCGTGGGCAGCAGAGGGGAACGGGCCTTGCAACCATGGCTGGGGAGAGAAATGAAAGGCATTTTTTATAATACCCTGGGCAGCACACGCAGGATGTTATGTCTGGCTTGGACCGGGCTGACGTGGTGCCTCGGATTTTTATTTTTTTTATTTTTTTTTTCCTCATAACGCTGGAAAAATAGCTATAAAGGAAATTCAGAGATAGAAGTGGAACAAAATTAAAATGAAAAGCAAGCTTTGTACTTCGCAGTGAATAATTCGCAGCATCTTTCCTCAAAGAAATTGCGCTGCCACTAGAGATGCGAAGCAAGCAGCATAAAATTTTCTGCAGATTTCTAATCCACTTGAATATCCAAATTATGGCAGCCCCATGCTGGGACCTGGGAAAAGGCACAGTTGTGGGCAGCTGTGGGGTGGGGTTGGCAGATGCCTCCAAGCAGCACAGCTAAAGGAGAATTCCGACTGTGTGTTAGAAAAGAGGAGACAGGAGGGTGGAGCAAAGATGAGAACTTCTGGCTTTGTAGTTGGCCAAGAACATCCCTAGGTTTGTACATGCTCATGCAGGAAGGGAAGGTAGTAGCTCCTTCCTGAAAAGGGGATGTGCTTATTCTGGAGAGCTGTGTGTGCTTTTCTCCAAGTACTTCTGGAGGGGGGAGTGGGTCTGATTACTTTTCCACTGCTGATCACGAGCCACTGGAGTTCAGACTTGGCCCTTTTTGGAAAGGGGCTGTGGGCAGCTTTTTCTCTGGTCTTTCCAAGCTAGACCTGTCTTCAGTTTGGGACAGTGCTCAGAGCTGGACCCTTCTTGAAACGTGTCTGTCTTCACTGCCTTTCATTTTGACTTGATGCAAGACTGGTTTCCTTTCTGTTTGCGATCTGCTCTGTGCAGTCCTTGCCCTCCAGGGCCCAAAATGTACCCTCTCTTTGCAGAAGGAGCCAGGGGGGTGTGTGTACATAGGGAAATGCCAGTCAGTGCCATATACCTGATCAGTGGCTGTAGGCTCTCGACTGCCTCATTTATTTCAGTATTAGTAATGCAGGTCCCTGAGGCTGATTGTTGTCTCTGGAGTTGGCTGTGTGCAAGTGCTTTTCTATTCCGATGAATTCAGAAATCCAAGTCCCACTGGCAGGGCCACTGTTGAGCAGCCCCTGGCTTAGCAAAGATAAGCTGTGGGTTGGGGTTGGTTTTTTTTTGGTTGGTTGGGGTTTTTTCCCCCCTTTATTTAGGCTGAGCCTTACATTGCCCAAGACTTTTTGTGTCCCTACTACTGATTTTCGTGTACAGTCCAGATAAAAAACTAAGGCTCTCTTTAATCATTTTAAATATTAAGAGACAGAGGAGAATGAAAAAGCCAAGCCATTAGATCTGCATCTTGCTTAAAAAAAGGTGCTTTGTCTGAAGAAATAACAGACAAATTGTTCATTTGAGTTCCTTGCCTTCTTCAGCTTTCACAAGTCGCAGGGAAAGAGTTACTCCCCTTGCTTCCCTAGGAGTGTACACTGGGATTTCTAGCTCACATTTATTTTGCTGAGACTTTAGAGTCAAGTTTTTATATGTAGTTTTTGATGTAGGACCTAATTAGGCCCTACACATCTTAATACTTTTTGCTACATCTGCATTAAAGATGGCATTGCATATATTTGCATACAATTTACATTTAAAAGTTAGCCATGCTGTGTGCAGTAATCATTTTAACAAAGTACCATTGACAGTCAATATACATATACATACGAAATAGGTGGGGGTTATGGGAATAAGCATACAGGAACATGAGGGTTCATACTGCTGGCTTTGTCAAGCAGCCTGGAGAGATCTGGGGCTCTTTTTTAGCAATGTAAGTTTGGGGGGATATTTCCCACAAACCAATAAGCAAGAGGAGCTTAAAGATTAGAGCTCCTGCTTCAAGTAGAACCTACGAGTGCAACTCTTCCAACACTCCCAAATGTACCCCAGAGGATGCCCAGGTGTGCCACTTGTTTCTGGCACTTCAGCTTTGTCCCACTCTGAATTTAAATGGCAGCTAAAAATCACATCTCTGGGAAGGGTTGAGGTTATTTAGGCATTATAATTCTGGCAGGTAACAGAGAGCTGGTTTGCTAATTCATTTTCAGAAGTACTGCCAGTGGTCGGCGGTGGGAAATCCCGAGGGCCTTTTGGTGTTTTCCTGTGGAAGCACACTTGGTTGTTCAATATTCCACTTGTCTCAAGTCTGAAAAAGGAATCTACTGGTGGCAGGAAGTCAGCGAGTTACCTTGCAGGGCAAAGAATCTCTGTGTGTTGACACTGAGGGCAAGGTTTTAGTCCATGAGAAGCAGATTTGCATCTCGAATAGTCAATTTAAAGAACACACCAACAGAAGTGGCTGTGTTTTACTTGGCAAAGCTCAGTCTGCTTGTTTGTTTGTTTGCTTAGGGGGATCAATATTTCTCATTTCATGATTGTGATGATGTCAAAGCCTCTTCAGACGCTTTTTAAAAAGTATGGAAAGAGCTTGGAGTCAGCTGGTGCTTAGGCTGGTACAGATCAGACAGAGGCATGTTCTTTTCAGACAGACTTCAGAGCTGGTTCTCTGAGGTGGAAACTGGGAGTTGGACTTTCATGCTACAGATGAGTTGTATGAAGTAGCAGAGTCAAATGTTAATTTACGTCTCAGTGGTTAAGTAATAAGAAAAAAATCAAGAAGGATGAATAAAATCTACAATCTCTCATCTACAGGCAAATAATTTTACTACTTTGCATTTACTTATCGGTCTGCTTTCATCTTTGTAGACATCACAGGCAGCTGAGGGTTGGCAAGTTGGCAAGCTGACGAATTGAGGATTTGATTTTGCAATATTGTAGTTAACTGGCCTTCATCCGTTGTCTCGGTCAGACACTGTGGAAACAAGTGTTCCTCTGTTAGGTGGGGAACGGAACGAGTCCTCCCCTCTGCGGCATTCCCAGACAAATGCGAAGGGTTTCTAAACCACGCAGCCTCTTAAACCTGGTGTCAGGAGTTTCTTGAGTGTTTCCTCTAAACCCTAAGCCCCGTCGGGCTCAGCTGAGCAGCCAGGAGCTGCCACGCTGTCGTACGGCGGCGTGGAGCTGGCTGAGCCTGCACCTGCCAGGTGAGCTGCAGGTGAGCAGCACTGCTGGGGCAGCCCAGTGGGGATGGCCATTGCCGTGGTCCTGTGCGGCTGAACCAGCTGGGATTCCGTCTGCCTGTTTAGAACGTGGTTCTTTCCTTCCCCCCTCTCCTGAAGCTGTGCTTCAGGTTCTCTGAAGGTGACACAGCACGTGCACGAGGTATGTGAGAGCTGCTTCGCCTCTCCAAGTTCAGGACAGCACGAAGATGTGAGTCTTGTCTCAGCTCCCGGATCTCTGCTCACCCGGGGCTGCGGCAAAGCTTGCCTCAAAACAGGCGAAATTTGCTCCTGAAAAAAACTCACAAACCCGCATTGTGTTTAGGTAATTTAATTTTATATTAACTTCGTGCTTCCTGACATTCCCCTTTTTTTTTTAATAACGTCACCTCATCCAAAGCAATCAAAGAGCTTTTTCCACAGAGGCCCTTTTCAGACAAAAGGCTGTCGGAGCAGCTTTTTTTGTAAGGGCTTTCTGCACCGTATGAATTCTGTAAAAATAAGTTCTGAAAATGATTTTCATATCTACTTAGTAAAATATGAGCTTAGTTTCAAATCCCATGAACTCTGAAGTGGCCCCTCCTTGGAGAGTGCTCTTCTGAGGTAACATTTCTGCTTTTATATTTACAGACAGACATTCTAATTATCTGGATGATGATAATGAATGTGTTGCTTATAACCTGTTCTGTGAGGGTTGAAAAAGCTGGAGGGTGACTGTAGGTACTGCTCTTGTCTTAAATGATGAGAAACTAAACCATAAGAGAAGAATGCAGAAAATGGAGCATAAAAAATTAATGTTTTACTAATGAAAATCTTCCAGATTAAGCACAAAAAGGAGAGGGGAGAAGGAAAGGAAATTCCCACAGTAAACAACTGAGGGGTTTGAATCCAACACAGAATGCTCTATGTATAATTGATGATTGGAATTTATTTTGATTGCACTGCTCTTTTTCCTTTGTACAACCAAAGCTTAACTGCGCTGTACATTTGTCAGGAAGGAAATGAGTGGCTTTTGGGTTTCTGTATCTCAGTGCATATAAACACCAAATTATTGTGGGTTTTGTCACCTGGAGAGTTTTTCTGGATGATTAGTTAGCATGAGTTGGCGATAGCTGTTGATATCAGCCATAAATAATGAGTTACACTGGTATTTAAAGTGCCATCCTTACGGATCCATTTTAGCAAACCCCTGAAACCAATTAGACCCTTCAGGGTACGCAAAGATTGTTTCAGCCTGTCAGCAGAGTCAGGCAGGTGCCACGTGTGAGTCGATACCTGCCTTGCCTTCTTCTGCCCTTCACATGTTTTAGTGCTGCCTGGCAGGGTTAGAACTACAAATTAGGCTTTGGTGCAGGATTAAAGAACTGGTAGTGAATTCCCCCAAAGAGAGGATGGGGTGATTCCCAGAAGCTGCCTGAAGACTTCAACATTTTTGCCGTTAAGGTCTTTGAAAGTCTTTCTAGGGAAAGATGGAACATATGGGAGAGAAGGAAAGATCCCTTCCAGCCTCAGTTGTCAAGGGTTGGGGTGGTCCTGGGCAACCTGAGCTGGCTGTGGATTTAACCCAGTCTGGACTGGCCTGTAATGAAATCAAATCATCTTCTTGCAGCTTTGGTGACCGACATGTAATGCCTTTCAATGTCACATGGCTCTTTTTGAGTGAGAACCGCTGTTCCTACTGCAATCAGTGGGTTTTATTTGGATTTATCACTAAACAGCCCTTGGCATTTAATAGCGGAGCAATGTTGTTGTTGCTGTAGCACATGCGCTCCCAAATGTTGGAAATATGGTGGCATATGTTCTTTTAGTGCATGTTTCAAGAATTGCTATTAACTTTTAAAAGGCAATATTTTGAAATTGTGAGAAATTAAGCACAAAATCTCATGAATCTTTTGTATTCATGTCATGCACAGTATAGAGATCCTTTGGGAATGCTGCCATTATTTCATAATTGCATTGCTTGGCTGTTACTCATTTAAATAGAGAACTACATTTTTCCAAAATAGTTACTCTGACCTTTGGGCAATTACCATATGGCTTGTCAAATAGGTGCTCAGTGTTCTTTAGCATATTGCCTCTAATGCAGTCTGATGTGCTCCTAATACTGGGTGAAAAATTAAATTTGTAGTGTATTCAGTCTCTCCAGCGTGCAGATCTCTCAGCGCTGGGGATGGATGTGTCTGTGGAGGGGGACTGCAAGACAGTGCATCTAGTAGAGCTGGAATGGAAAGGAAGAGAAATCTCCACAATGATTTGTGCTTAAATTTATGCTCTGAAACGAGAGAAGCAGGCTAAGCTGGGAATCTGTAAAATACTTGACAGCCTGTGCATTACCAGTCAGGGAGTATTTTCGAAATCAGTTGAAATAGGCAGGTTTTACAAAGCTGTTTTCTACTTTTAGCTGTTTAATGCTCAAAGTTGCTCCATGTTTAGCGATGGAGATTCGGGTTCAAAAACAAATAACGGTGAAATTTAACTTTGAGAGGAAGTGACTTACGAAACCGTGCTCAGGAAATGAGAGCACTGTGAGTTTATTGCATGGTGGTCACTCAGGTAAAGCCTCTGAACGTTTCTTGGGTCGTAGCACACAGCAGTTGCACAGGGAGATGTTCTTACTAAAAAGCTCCCAGGGATGCAAGCTCGCAGTATCTGCAGTTCATGTGTTGATTGATCTGCCTGTTTCTACTTCTTTTCCTTTCAGTTCTGCAAATTAATAAACTAGCACACTCTTCATCATGGTCTGACCTGCTATAGCTGTGTCTTTCAAAGGGTGTCAGCAAATATATCAAAATGCAAAGCAACACTGGCAAAAGAGGACTTGTGGTCAGATTCTGCCCTATAGAACACTTATGGGCTCCAGAGATGGATGCATTGGCTTTTTCAATCTACTTCTATTCACCATATCTTGATATTCTGTATTTAGTCTTATGGTTCTTCTCTAGGCTTTAAGCTTTGAAAAAGGCCTTGTAATAACTTTAAGGTGAATTTTATTGTTACCTAAAAAAAAGGCAGAAGCGGCGGTGAAGGGAATACAAATGGAGTTGTTCAGAATTCAACAGTCCGAGGCTCTTAGCACCAACCACAGTTAATTTGTGCTTTTCACCCATGGTTTTGATGTATGTGTTAGTTTATTAAGATCACTCTGGAGCTGGCTTGTAAGAACTCTGCTCGATCCTTGCACCTCGTGTTGGCCCGGGGCCTTTTCCAAACAAATGTCCTGACTAATGCTTGCTGAGGCATTTGCAGGTATCCAGGATTATTCAGAAGCAGAAGTAGCCTTGAGGAGGAGAAAAGGTCACAAGCTCACTCTACAGAACAAGAAATAAAAAATAATGTATTTTTGCTCCTTAAAATAGCGGAGATTCTTCTTTGCCTTTATATTTTCTCTGTTAATGGGTGTTATGTCTTCCATGTTTAACAGCAAATTAATCTTTGCTCTGTCAAGAAACACTGTCAACACAAGTGTGAATACAACAGGTCATTTACAAGACGGGAAGAAAATCTTGGAAATAGGGAAGAAAAAAAGGTGGTTTTGTTGTGTGTCACGAAGCGAGTGCCCGTGAGACATTCAGAAGGGCTGCAAAACTTCCACGTTTTATCCTGTGCCACCTGCCAAGGAGGATCCTGCGGGTCCAGGGCTGTCCAGGGCTCAGGACGTGGCCGTGCACGAAGGGGCCGTGGTGTGCTTGCACTGAGAGAAGGCAGTGTGGAATTCCTTGCCAGTGCAGATGAACAGTGCACGGATTGCCCAAAGGCACGGCAGGGTGAAACATCACGAGCAAGTAAACACTGCGCGGCAGCAGGAAATAGGGGAGGGAGATTCTGGTCAAAGGAGGAAAATGCATTTGTCTTCCTTGCCTTCCCAATCATCTGGTGCTCCTGCCTTGGGTCAGCACGGTGTTACGAAAATGCATCAGATCAGGTCTCTGGTCCATCTGCTTGTCTGTGACAGCACCATTTCAGGAACAGATACAAAGACCCTGCACAGCACAACAGTTCATCTCGCCCTGCTGTCGGGGGCTGTGGTAATTGTCTGTGCAACAGCCCAGAGTTCATCCTGATCTCTTGGCCTTTGGGCTGACCTGTGGCAGTGAGTTCTGCCAGCTGCTCTGTGTGTTCAGCTGGGTCCCCTCGTGCTGTTTTCTGTGTAAAAGGATAAGCAGTTATATATTCTGTACCTTCCATAAACTGCCAGTGTTTCACATGTATTTCTGTCCTGTTGGACGATTTCTTTTCAGAACTAAGGTGCCCAGATTTCCTAAGCACGTGTGGCTTCCTACAATGAAGTTTCATAATCCAGCTGTCATGAGTTTTGGGGTTTGCTCCTGCTGCCGGTAGAAACAATCCTTTGGAAGCTTTTTTTTGTGCGTGTAAAACCTTAGAATGAGGGAGTATGTTCTTTGAGTGGTATCACGATACTTTGAGATTTTTGGAGTTAAAGGCAGAACGCAGAAATAGCACGGTAAGGACAAAGCTTGTTCCACTGGACGCTGGGGGTTTGCCTCTGTTCCTCTTCTGTCCTAGTGTCAGTGTTCTTCCTCCCTGCTCCCTGCTCCTTGCCCTGCCCTCCCTCGAGCCCCACTGTGCACAGTGTGCCGGAGCCACTTGGTTCTGCCCAGCCTTTCTTCAGCAGCCTGTGCGTCTGGACTCAGGACAAGGCTGGCTGTACCTGGAGGCTGCAGGAGGTGAGGCCGGTCTTTTTAGCTCACAGAACAACCCTGCTTACCAATGGCTCTTTTGTACTCGGCAGCACCTTCTCAAAAATGCCTCCCACCCAAAATCAGAAGCTGGGAGCAGGCGAGAACAGGGCTTGGAAATGCAGGCGTCTGTTAATACCTCTGTGACCAGATTGATACGTGTCTGTGAAGGGCTCATAACCTGTCTCCGTCTCCCTTTCTGCTACTGGAAAATGTGTAAATAATACTTTTCTCACCATGGCTTCTGTGGCTTTATTGAGGCTTAATTAGTAGATGCCCACAATGCATGGGGAAAAAACCATTGCTGTGTTTCGCAGTTAATTGCAGTGACGTGCTCAGCGATGCCTGGAGCCCGTAAGCTCACCCTTCTGAGAGCTGTTTGTATTGGCTGCTGCCAAGTGTTGTCTTCGGGTCTCAAATCTCCGAAAACTCACAGCTGAGTTCCTTATGTTGAATATTGCAAAAGATTTAAACAAACTACTTATGATGTCTGTATAGCTCTCAAGATTAATGGTTAATCCAGGGTGTAGCAGAGGTAGTCTCTTTTCTTCCATCCAGTATTATCTGTTGTCAAAGATAGCTTGAATTTTACTCCAAAAGGGCAACTGATCAGATCATCAACTCACACGGAACCCCTTATACTGTTGTTTGTTGCAGGGGTGTGTGTGCAGATAGGACAACAGCAATTTCTTATGCAATTAATCATCTTTGTTGATTTTAAATTTCCATTTGGAGAATATAATTTGCGGCGAGTCTGTGAGTTGTTAGAAACCTGCAGAACTTGTGATGCTCATTGGTCTATAAATGTATTTTTGGCTCATCTCCACTACACCCATAGCCAAAACCTCCCGAGGTGTGGATTCTGTCCTGACAGTAGTAGGGCAGGCAGGTACAGGCTGTTGATGGCCACGGCTGAGACGAGCATCAGCAGTGGCGTTGGCTTCTGCTCCTGCATTAGGGCAAGTGTATGTGCAGCAGGAAATGTCCTTTCCCAACCCTCCCCGTTGCTGTTCTGGAGTGTGACTTTTCATCACAAAGCATAATCCCATCTGCTCTTCACCCTGGCACCCCCCACCTTTCGCACCACCCTCTGCTGCTGATTCAGGAGTGCGAGTCCAAGTGTTTGGATCCCTACGGAGCTCAGGGATCGGCTGTTGCCACCTATATGAAGCACAGGAAGTACCTACGTAAGTGATAAATATGGATGTTTATTCTGTCTCCCCGTGTCTCTCTTGGATCTGCTCATGGAAAGCATTGCAAGGCATCGAGGTATGCCTGTTTGCCTTGTTGCCACAGCTCCCTGCAGGGAGTGGCAGGCTCCTTGAATGGGTGAATAAAATAAAGAGAGGTGGAGGAAGGATTGTCAAGGGCTCCAGGGTGCTCTTCCAGTACAGAAGTCAAGAAAGACACAGATTAATACCGGGGAGAAACCAGTGGAGCTTGCTGTAATCCTTGTGGAGTCATTTAAAAACAGAGTTTTGGGTTTCAGCAGAGGCTTGTCCCTGGTAACGAAGCAGGAGACCCAGTGGGATGGGCCAGTAGCTGCTGTCTGAGCTGTGACCTGGAGGAGGCTGGTTTTGCTTTTCCACATGTGAAGGAGGAGGAGGAAGAGCATTGCTGACATTAGCCATGTGCTAACCAGGAGGAGAGGGGTGCCTTTTTATAGCAATCACTATATAGGATTTCTCCATGCTAAAAAAAAAAGTGTAACAAAGGCTCTACTAGGTCAAATCAAGCCCAGTATCCTGTCTCAAACAGTAACCATATGTCTAAGCCATTTAGTATCAAATCAGACATAGTCATTTTAAATTCAGTATGAGCTTTCTGAGGAAATGGAAACTTCCTTTCCTTTTATGAACCCATTTCTCTCTTTCCTTCTGTGTTTATTCTTTTAGCACATTCAGAGGCTCTCTGATGTTCAAGATGAAATTAACAGGATTCCCCCTGCTGTTCCTATTGAATTCAGTTAATATAATGAGTTTATTGTTAAATTAAACAAAATAAAGCCTGCCATGTGGCAGAAATACCACTGAGATCCCATAATTTCCACCTAATAACTAGTGTCTGTACTATGGGGCTGTAACTTAAACGGTGGAGAATATGTGTCTGTCAGACACATTAAATATTTTTCATTAAAGCTTTGGACACAAAATCGGTCAGAAAAAACAATGTGCCTTTGACACAGAAGCCAGTAATTTTATCTCTAGAGCAGTAAATTAATTTCCATGGGGCTTTCTTCCTTCACCTGTGTTTGCTTTAAAATTCACAAGGTGTTTCCATGACTCAGAGAACGTGTATTGTCTTCCTGGTCGCTAACCCCAAATCCTTTGGAAGAGTTCTGGCTTGGATTGCTGTCTCGGGATTCCTCTGGTGTCTGGGAGAGCACAAAGGGGCTCTGGGAGGGGTCTGGACACACCTTCTGGCAGCACCAACCACGGCCGTGCCTACTCGTTCAGCATCTCTATTTCTGACTTCTCTTCTACGCCTCTGCGGCTCCGTCCTATTATAAGGGAGTTTTGTCTTTTTGAAACTGGATGGTTTGGTTCTCCCATCTGTTAGTTCCCTGCCCACAAGTCTCGTTATCCCTGAGTTCTCTTACGGGTTTGATTTTGTGCGTACGTGTCTCCTTCTGTGGCCAAATGCAAAAGTGGGCTACAAAGAGAACATCTGGGTGTTCTCCTGTAGATGCAGGGATCCAGAGCCCTGAGCTCCTGGGACACTGATACCCATCTCTGCTGCTGGCTGTGAACCAAGTGCCTGTCACTGTGCACGTTATACTTGGTTGTTTCTTAATTTAATTCTACACACCCTTGTTCTTTTATTTTCTTTCCCTCCCCCCTCTGCTGTTTTCTGTGATATGCCTTTGAGATCTGCAAAGGTTTTTGGCCTTGAGACTTGTTCAGACGTGGAAAAAAAAAAAAGGCAAGATTTAGTTTTGCTGTTTGTTTAACTCTGTTCTGATCTCGACAGGAGACAGGCCTGGTTGTGGGTTTGTAGGCTTGTTTACATTTTGAGAGGATTGTAGGGCTTGGATTTTGGTCCATCACTAATTGAAATCCCATTAAACGTAATGCCTGCTTTTGATGAATTTAAACTGTTGTTTGGTCGGTAACTCAACTCTGAGACGTGGGGCTTTGGTGCTTCAGTAAATGCTTGCAAGGCAAGTGCCTGTGTGGATCAGAACCCGAGGTGATTGCATAAGCCCCTCTGAAATGAAACTGCTGAGTTACTGCTGATCTTGCTCTTGGAAGGGAGTTTATTTAACGTTTGGAAACTAATGTGTGGCTAATGTCATTACCATTCTGTCAGGCTTTATTTTTATAAAATACTGAAAAAAACCACCGCACTAAAACACTACTTCTGGAAAGTTATTTTTCTTTCCTGTAAGAGACCTCGACAGATTTCATGTGTTTTACACATTTTCCATCAGTCAAGTGGCACAAACATATTAACTCTTAACACCAGAGGGTTGCTATTCCAGCTGCTAAATGGTTTGAAACATTAAATGTGATATAGGAAGTTGCCTTTTCAGTCTCTTAAGTGTTTCTGAATATTTGATAAATGTATTTTTTTCTTTTTTTTTTGAACTCTTACCTCTCTTGCCCTCCCCAGAATTCCATCTGTAGCTCAGCTGCTCACCAATGGCCTTTGCAATCAAGGCCTGTTCGGATTTTGCTCATGAAACCAAGTGTGAAATCTATGGCCACAAGCCAATCCCTGTCCCATAAGGCTGAGCTTGCTGAAGTCTTCTCAGAAGCTGAAGGAAAATTAAAGAGGAGAACAAGCCTGCATATTTATAAAAGCAGATCTCAGCACGAATCACTTTTTCTTTAAGCGTGGATCATTTGCAGGTCATCTCCAAGTGATTTAAGGTTCTTTTTGCCTCTTGACAGGTTCAGGGCTGCTGAGAGAAGAGTGCAGGGTCAGGAGAACGGGGCTGCTGGTCACTGTTGTGCTGGGTGGCCACGGGTGGATCACCTGCCCTGTGTCTGTCTCAGCCCCCACTTGCAGTTGGGGTGGTGTTTTCCCAACATGTGAAACCCCCTTGTTGGGAGCGCTGGTTTTGAAGCTGGCTTGCACTGGGAACATCGGGAGTGCAAGGTTAAAGTGACACGTGTGTGACAAATCCCAGTAACCCACAGAAATACGGTCTGGGCCATCCTCCGAGGAGCTTGGACTCCACTGGAAGGACTGAACGCTTTGCCTGTGAATTGGTATTGGCAGCTCTTTGAGGCTGGCATTCCTCACCTTAGGCTGGTCCAGGGAGCAGCTCCAGTGCATGTTACCAACCATCAGAAAATAAGTTTCTCAGGTGCACATGACCAATTAAGAGGGTCCTGAGCCTGCAGGTAAACAGGCTAGGTAATGTGGAGGGTTCTCCAGGGTCTTAGTGGTGAGAGATTCAATTATGTTGTGTTTTTCTCAAAAAACTTTCTCACCAGGCCAAGTCTATCAAAGAGCCTTGCCAAACTCCCCGTTATTGCCATGGCAGTCATGCTGTTTTATTGCTTGAAAATAGCACACTCCCTTACGTGTGATGTGGTGATAGGAGTGTTTACACGGGAAACCACAGTGCGGTCTGGGAACAGAAGGAGGTTTTGGATAGGGGATGTTCCAGGAGGAACCTCGGTGTGGACGCCTGCCCGCTCACCCACCCACCCACACTTGTCCTCCTGTCCACGCAGCCGCTTCTCTCCTGGGGCAGTTTGGGCTCTTGAGAGAAACCTCCAAGCCCCACGTGCTTGGTCAGAGATGGTCAGCAAGCCCCGGGCTCTGTTTCCTCTCTGAGTGGAAATGTCAGGTCCTTTCCTTTCTCTCAGAATTTTAGGGGTTTTATGCCTTTTTTTTGGTCCTTGGTCCTTTCTAATTCCTTCTGTATTTTTCTTTCCAGCCTTCTTCCTCAGCCTTTGACAGGGATTGTTCTGTGTGGTTCGTTTTACTGTGAAATTAGGAAATTAGCCAAAGACGTTGGTCTTACTTTGTAAGACTTGGAAGGCAAGGGTGGGTGAACTAAATATGGCAGGGGGGAAGTAATAGGTGGAGCAGCATCAGCAGGTGAAATATTTACTTGAGGGGGGAAAGTGCCCGAGTGAATGTGAGGTCTGGGAAGGGAGCAGGCGCAGGCACTGCATGGGCCCTTCTCTGCTGGCTCAGCTGAGGACAGAGACGAGAGCATCGGAGCCAAACTGGGACTCCTGGCAAACATCGGAGCAGGCTGAAAATACCACTGGAGTTAGACACAGTGATACAGTTGGAGGTGTGACAACCCACACAGCTCCCTTCGAGCGACTGTGCTGGGCAAAGTGTTGGGTTTATGTGCTGTTAAATAAGACAACACGTCTAGCTCTAAGACAGGAGGAAGGACGGAGCTGGCATGGGGAGCAGAGGGCGGGAAGAAGAAGAAAATCCTGCTCCAAGGTCACCTTTTACCACAGGGATGGGAGATTGAAGAGAACTTCCTTGCTGCTTTTGATGGCTAAAGGCTGCTGCAATCCTGGCAAATCTCTCAGGAATGGTTCAGGAAGATCTGCTGCCATACCTGAGGCAGACACTCATTTATCTGAGACGCTGTGCTCCGACTGCTAACAACCAGCTCAAATTGGCTTATTTTTCCACATTTGTCACAGAGCCAGCTGCATTGTCTCAGCTGTGTGCCTCTGAACAGGGAAGTGCAGACCCAGAAAAAGTTTTGGAGTCATTATTCTTGGGTTTTTCTTCTCCCCTCATCTTGTCCTTTTTCCTTTTTTTTTTTTTCTTCCTCCCCCCCACTATGTTTATAACTCTCCTTTCCTGTGTTACCTTGGAGTCTTGGCCTTCTTCCAGTCTCTTTCCTGCAGATAGATGCTCTGTCCTGACATTATCTTGTTATAATATTCACTGATAAAGAGTTGAAATTACCTAACGCTCACATACTCTAAATCCCAGTGGAGCCCTTGCTAATGTCTAATATCCTTATGGCACCAAAGAGGGTTTTCTGCTGCAGTTGGAGGGGAGAATGAGGTAAAGTGGCTGATGAAGCACTCCTTCTTGGGGTGCTGATGTTTGAGTTATACATCTCACAAGCTCCCAGCCTTCTTCCCACAAAGGGATTTCTGTCAGGGTCTACACAAGGGAAAATTCCCCTGAGAACATCAATGAACCCTGCTAGGAACATTACCAGTAAGGACTTATAATACTGCAGCTGGGATCTGCCACCACCTGCCAAGCACCACGTTGTCTGGGACTGGAACATCAACTGGCTTCTGGTTTGTACCCAGAGAGTAAGCCTGCCACTGAAAGGCCGTGTTTCCGTGTCCCAGGTCAGGCAGCAGGTTAGTGCCAAGGCCAGAGATATATGGAAACCCTCATGGTAACTAAACCAAATGCTTCTGGGCACTACCTAAAGATGAGAATAAGCCAAGGCTCCTTTACAGCTCATTTTCCGGGGATCAGCAGGGATTCCCCTTCCCTCCCCCAAAGTTTGCATGAGTTGCTCAGAAATGGGAAACTGAATTTGGGGTTTGATGGTAAAAGAGAAAGCATCTACTCACCCCTGAGAGTGCAGTCAGAAATTCCAACAGAGCTTTTGGAAACACTTGTTATCCTGCATTAAGGCAGTCGTGTTTCCTGTGCTGTAATAGCTGCTGAGTGAGGTAGTGATGGAACGGACAGTGATGGGGCTGGTTGTGTCCGGGGACAGCGGCTGTACAGCCGGGAGAGTCACTGGAACAAAACCCAGCCTCTTGTGGAAGCAAATCCAGCCAGGGCTCAGCAGCAGTGGCCGTGCAAGGTTTGTGCTGCGCGTGGGACTCGCTCACAGGGCTGGGACTCGAGCGTCACGCAGAGCAGCGAGCCCCAGGTTTGACATCACATTGAGCGGTCTTTAAAAAGCTGTGTTCCAATGAGAGTGGAGAACAGAAGTTCCTCCATGTGGAAAGCACTGTAGATGGAGGTACCTGAAGGTGGAGGTTTATTGGTGAAGAGAATGTTAACTATAGAGGAACTGTGGTAAGAGGTGCTGTTGTGTTTCTTCTCAAATGGTTTCCATCACAGTTGTGCGTCAGCAGCGTTCATGTGCCACTCTTCTGTCCTTGGAAGCACCCACCACTTTTCCTTTACGTTTCCCAGAGCCTATTTTGGTTTCTTGCTCTCACACTCCTTATGAGTGAACCTTTTATACTTTGTACGGATAAACTTAGACCAAGCACAAATGAAATGTTAAAAATGAAAAATAACAGGTTAACTTTAAGATGGACACACGCACACAAACTCACAGTGTCTGTTAGGTGAAAAGCATTGATTGTCACATTTTGTTCTAATTCAGTGGGTGTGTAGAGGGATGAGTCTCAGGTCATGTTTTTAGTGACAAAAGTCCTGCAGTCACAATGTTTTAATCCCAATGACCTATGAGTTGTGAAATTCGGCTCAGTATTGTTGGATGCACTCGCCAGCCGACAGTTTTCTCACAAATATCCCTTAAGTAGCAGGATATTTTATGATTTTGGTTTTGTGTGGGTAAGTAGTTAATGAGATGATCCTTCCAGGACTTTTCATATTTCCAGCTAAAAACTGAACTGTTCTACTCGAAATTGGTAATGAATGCTTACAGCTAAAGAGGAAAAAACATTTTGATTTCCTCAGTGAAGTGAAATTCTTATTTGGGAGATTGTACTTTAATCCATCTTCCCTTCTAATTAAGGTGGTTCTGAAAGCTGTTCACTTTCTGAATGGGCATGTATTAGTCAGTAAGGATCTCATTCTGGAATTACTCCCACTCCTAAATACATGCTTGGCAGTCTCCTTTGCATTTCAGTTTCTTGGGTATTTTTATAACTTGTTGCTTGCTAGAATGTTGCACTGGTGGAAAATCACTCCTTTACTGGCTATTAGCCATTAAATTATTAGCCAGCCAGAACACACAATGAATATAATGTGGCCTGAGAGCAATTGTTAACAGAAATGATGAAACACTGGCTATTAACTGCAAGGTTGGTGGTTCAGGCACACCCAGGGACAGGTTCCCTTTTCCCTGGCTGCAGCAGAGGGTGGAACTAGATTATCTTTAAGGTCCCAACTCAAACCTCTTGATGGTTCTATGTTGTAACACCAGTGCAATAAAGGAGCCTGTTGTCTCACATCAGTAAATGAGAGTTGACTGGTAACATAAATAAAGAATAGTTTGGAGTGTGTGTGGCAGAACTTGTGCCAGGGAAGATGTTGACAGCCGCACTGCAGTGATGTGTGGTGTTACCTGGTGGGCACCCCTTCCTCCAGTTCCCTTTGGGGTCCAGCTGGGCAGGGCAGTGGGACCAGGCAAACACAGGGTTCCTCTGTCAGGTCCTGGCACAGGGCACAAGGACCTGCACAACCAGGTTTGGCCTCCTGAGGACAAGTGTTCTCCTCTTTTTGATTGCACCTTGAAGAGAACAGCTTGTTCTTATTACAGCCCTAATTATTGGCAAGGATTTGTACTAGGTGCCAGGGGAATTACTTCTCTAAATCCCTTGAAAAATCAGTTTCAGTCCGTTCACAGCAAAATCTGATTTTGTTGTTGTCCCTGCTATGATTTCTGGCCGAGGAAATCGGTGTGATTCAGGATTCAGTGCAAAGGAATGACGGAGATTAAAGAGATGTTGAACAGCGATGTGGAAACGTGGGGCAAGTCTGTGCAGCTGGCACTGCAGGCAAACACTGCATATATATATATATATATATATATATACACACACAGACACACAATGGTAAGGAGCAGAGCTCTGGGGAAATGGAACTTTGGGAGCTCCTTACCAATGGACTCATTTCCAAATGCTCAATAATGTTAGAATGGGTTCTGTCCAGGCTGACTTCCCGAGGGATTGGTAGAGAAAACCATATAATGACCACAAATTCCTAATGGTTCTGCATGTTGTGGGCCTCTGAACACAGGTGGCCCTTGTGTTACCTGCTGTTCACCAGCACTCGGAGCCTTTCTCAGATGTCCCCTCTGGGGAGACACCTGCACACTGGGCTGGGGGAGCTTCTTCAGCCCCAGCTCCTGCTCACCATGGAGGCTGAGACTCTAAGGGGGCCGATTAAATTGATTTTTTTTTTCTCATATTATTTTGATCCCTTCTGGTGTGGTGGCATCAGGTGGCGTCTTAGAATGCTAATGATGGAGCCCGCTTGCTTTTTTCACTTTTGGGACGTACAGAGTTCTCACCATTGAGAAATTACTTTTTGGGGGGGTTGTAGGAAATGGATATCGTGGAAGTTACAATGGAGTAACACTAATTATACTGAAAAGACCTTTGAAAAAAGAGCTTTTGAGCAAACTGAAAAGTATCAAATAAAAGGAATTATTTCTAATGTATCTGCTTTTAGTGGCACCTAGTGTTTTATGTATTAAGAAAGCACAAAACCTGCTTCTATTTATAGTGTCATTTAAACTCGCCTGGATGTAACGAGGCTGTTTGATCACAGGCTTGAAAGAGTGTGCTGATGGAACAGTCTTCCCTATTTTCTTAAACATGTAAAATCTGGAAGAAAAACTTGAAGCACTGTAGTTGAGTCATCTGACACAGGAATAGGCTAAAGACTTTTGGAAGTCTGGCTGTAAATAGGATTATTTACCCTTTCCTACCTCAGAGGATAGAGCTCTTTTCAGAGCTTTTGAGGATGTCATATCTTAAATAGATACTGAGTTGTTATATTAAATAATATGAAACTATGTGACAGTAAATACAATACCAGGAACGAGACCTTGAACTGCCTTTGAGAATGGAGTGTTCTCTGAGAAAAGCCTTTCCTTTTCCTTCTGATATTCAAAATAATTCGTGTGGTGGAGCTGCGCTGCAGAATCGTTCCTGTCAGCATTCCAGATTGCCTGAGCACATGCTTTCCCCAAACACATGGGAAATGGGCATTCACAGAAGGAAGTGAGGGGAGTGGGTATTTTTTCCTCCCCCTCCTCTCTCAGAAAATAGCTCCTGCCAAGCAGCACGCACAGAGCTCAGTGTCATCCCCGCGCTGGGCTCGGGCTGTCTCCTGGCACAGCAGCAGAACGGGCACTTCGCGTCCTCTCCTGCGTTTGCTGCGCGGTCTTCTTGCGAGATTATTGAAATGTGCTTTTGCTCCTGTGTGAGGTTGGAGGGCAAGGCTTTGGGATGGGGGCTGCAGGGGGGGCTGCTGTGGGGAGCCCCCAGAAGCTCCCCCTGTGTGTGGTGCACATTTGGGCCAGCACGAGGTATAATATCCCCTGAAATCTGTGTTGTTCCTTTCACACTTTGAATCTTCGTTTCTTAAATATGCAAAGGGCAACCCAACTGTTTTTCCCTTTTAAAAACATAAACAATGCACTAGTCACATAATTGTTTAAATACACAAAATCTTTAGATGACTAAAATATAGTTAAATGGCTAGGCATTCAGAGAAAGGTTGTAATCGAACTTCCAGAAACCAAATATTCTGTTATCTTTTTGGATCTTGGAGAGCAATGATACTGTACAGTCCAGTAAATTCAAATGACATGTTTTCAAATGATCGGTGTTAGAAGTGTGACCAAAAAAAGAGAATTTTGTGTGGTTTCCTTAAACCTAGTCAGTGTTTGGTGACTCATACACCTGATACGGTAAGCAAGCAATTACTGAACTGTAGATGCAAAAGTATGGCATTTTTCTGAATCTCCCATTATAACTTAGGGGATTTTTTTGGATGTGTTCTGTGATGTGTAAGTATGTGAAAGATGCTTGGAGAAGAACATACAATGTTTAGCAAAGTACTTGTAAAATGTACTCCAGGTGCTTCCTACATTACGGGTTATCGTCTGTGATGATCTTGGTGTGTTTAACTTAGGAGGGAACTAGTTTGCCATAGCTGAATTCTGATTGCCAGGATTAGGAAAGCCTTCCACATGGAAAACACTGAATTTCAGTCAGTGCCAAAATAGTTGGCTATTTGTACTTGGCTTGGCAGTCAGAAGCCCCTCAGCTCGCTCAGCTCCAGAAGCCAGTGCTGTGTGAATTCTGTAGCTCTTCCTAAGGTGGCATCAAGATACTGGAGGAGCAGCTTCTGTTCGTTTCAATGGCAGCTTTGTTAGAAGGTGGGAAGAGATGAGGACCAGCAGAGCCTGTTCCTTGAGGCTGAGGGCTTAGGGAACCTCTGTTTCCAGGGAAGCTTTTGTCATTGGCTTCTTGAGGACACTTCACAGACGCTTCTGGCTCAGTTTTCCAGCCTCTGCCACTATGGCATTGGGAGCAGAAGGTGGGTCTAGCCTGTGCACTTCACCCCAGACCATGTTGTGGAGGAGCAGGCGAGGCTCCTGACCCCCTCTGCAGCTCTACATTGATTATTATTTTTTTTTAAAAGTACCTGCTTCAGAATCAATTTGAATTGAACCTTGATTTAGATGATTGCACAGAATGCCTTTAAAAATCAGCTTTGGCTTTGATAAGAAAGGGTGAAGGAAATGGGAAGAATCTCTTATTCTGTTTCTAAAAGTCAGAATGTTTTAGCAAATCCAAGCCTGATTTATGTCAATGGTGGACACTGGGGAGATCCCCATGAGATTTCTATAACACAAAAAAGAATCAAAGTGGACATAGATTTTATACAGAGGGGACAAAAGGTTCATATAGCCCCTGCCTTGATGGTAATGTGCCTCCATTAAAAACAGGTCCCATGATTGTCAGCTCATGTTAAATCAGAGCAGACTGAAGGGGCTACATAACAAGAAGAGGGGCTGTCAGGAATCAGGGGAATCAGGATTACAGCAGTGGGAGGACGATGCAAAGCATCAGTGTGTCCACTTGTGCTGGGGCCCCACAGGGCTCCTGAATATCACAGGCTTTTTTTTTTTTTTCAGATAATCCATGGGCTTCAGAGCTGAAAATATTCTCATTATGAATGACGAAGCTAGTTTAGATCAGATGCAGAGATTTCTGAAGTGGATTTCTCTTTATGCAGAAATGTTGGTAGTTAAATTGTGTATTTTCTGACTGAGAGGAAATGTGGTTACTGGTCAGGACTTAATAATTATACCATGTTTATTAAGTAAAACATTTTTATTTTATTCATTATATTTATCTATTTAATAGCATTAAATAACCAAGGTGCAGCTTCACGTTGGCCGTTTCTGGCAGTAGTAATTGATCTTTATGTGATTGCCTAAGCTCTACTTGTTTTTCCCCTGTGGGAGAGGAGGGTACTTTGCAGACACTTTAATGCTGCTGCTTTGAAATCTGTAGTGTGACCGCTTCTCTTCTTTGTGAGAGCATGGGGGATGACTCGTGACTGGATCCAGTTGTAATCTGAATGTTTATTAGGAATATGAAGTCGTTAGCAAGCTGATTCTTTTCTAATTATCACTCAGGGGTGAAAGTGTTTGTTTACACCTTGGTCTATATTTATTTGATGTTGCAACATTTGCAACGTGTAAAAGCATCGTGCTGGTAATTTGCCACTGTCCCCCTTTGGTTACTCAGGTAAGTGGCCAGTTTAAAGACAGGGCTCTGATTCCTATGACTGTGTATTGGCTCACGTGCACTTAGCTCAGGAAAGTGGCTTCCTGTGTATTGGCTCATGAGCATTTAATTAATGAAGGTGGATTCCTATGACTGTGTATTGGCTCATAAGCACTTAATTAAGGAGGGTGTGAGTGAGTGTGTGTGGGGCTCTGAATGGCTGGGAACTGAAGGGCCTGGCTCCCTCCCTCCTCCTGCCAGCCCTGCCCAGTGTGGTGCCCGCATCCATCTCTCCATCCACCCATCCATTCTGCAGCTGGAGCAGTCCCATCCATCCATCCATCCACCCATCCTGCAGCAGGAGGGCTGCCATCCATCCGTCCATCCCTCTGTCCATCCACCTGTCCTGCAGCAGGAGAGGTGCCATCCCTCCATCCACTCATCTATCCCCCAGCTGCAGCAGGAGGGGTGCCATCCATCCATCC
>VWZF01005836.1:80744-98715 GCA_013396755.1 Sclerurus mexicanus | reverse complement strand
CCCCCCCCCGCACTCCCCTCCCTGGTTAATCCCACCATGTGCCTGCATGCTCAGCAAGGGGGATTACTTTAAGTCTGCATATTTTCATCTTTCCTGGGTCCAGGTCAATTTGCTAGCTGGGCACAGCGAGCCAGGGGCAGATTGGTGTGGTGTGGTGCAGAGGCAGCCAGCTGAACTTTGGTGAAAGGCAGCACATCAGACTGAGATGTTACCATGTTTACAGGTTCTGCTGAATAAATCACACACGGCCCAGGCAAAATAAACAGCCAATTTTTCTCTTTTTCCTGCTTTGTGGCAAGGTGATTATATTTAAGAGAAGGGTAGGAATTTCCATCTTTCCAGTGACACCATATGAGAACCCGCTTAGCACTGAATAGTGACAGCAAATGCTGAAGTGGAAAAATATTTTCATCCATCTGCACTAATCTTCTTTTACTCCAAGATTTAACGGGGCGGGGGGTGGGGGGGAATGAGAGGGGAATCAGAAAAATCTTAAAAGCTTGGCTTAAGCTTTTAGCTTTGCCAGCTCATTCTCTAGTCAATGAAGAAAGTGCCAGACTTCTGCATTTGTGGTGGGGATATTGGGATTTTATTTGAACAGTGATGCCTGCGGACTTTATTACCAAAAATAAATAACTAAGTAACGGTCTCTAAATATGCACAGAGGAAGGAAAAAGCCACAGCTGAACAGAACTGATTCTTTTTCAAAACCAGACTGGAATACACAGTGTACAACTGGAAAAAGCATAAACTAATAACTTGCTGTTGCAAAACTGCAAAAGTCTTCTGCTTATTTCTGTGGCCCCGTAATTTAGGTCTTGTATGCCATGAAATCTGTGATCACCTGTGTCATTGTGAACTGCCCACATCTCTGCCTTCGGCTCCCTGAACAGGTAACAAAGACAGAAGGATTTCAGTATTTCAGCTTGCTCTGTCTTTGCTTTTACCTCGCTAGATGTCACATTTCCAAGGACTTTTCCACCCAGAAAAACCTTTTTTAAGCATGGAATGGGATCTGAAGGTCTCGTGTAAGAGCCTTTCCTCCCCAGTTGTGAGCCCATCCTTGCAGGCAGAAGGAAGTTCATCTTTTAGAGCAGCGTGGGCAAATCTTCGCAGAATTCGTAGAAAATCAGCTCTTGGCTGAGAAAGATTTTGTTGCTGTGATATAGAATGAATTAATAACAAAATTGCTGGGAAAGGAAAAAAAAAATAGTGAGAGTGGACAACTTCTGAGCAATCAGTCTCCCTTCTCCCTCAGGGTGGGTCAGCTAAAAATATTTCCATGTTCTTCCACTGAAAGGAAGGCCCAGGCAGAGAACCGGAGGTAGGACAACAGCAACAAAACCATCCATTTGAATTAATCTTTGGCAAAATAAGTCACCACTGCATAGAATATATTTTAAATGTCGTTTTAGTTTGGAGTTTTTCCTCTTTCCACATCTCTGCTCCTTTACTCATGCTGGCTGTGGGGGATTTTTCTGCTTTCTGTCCTGTTTCATGTATTTCACTGGGTATTTCTATCTCCTCTTTCCTTCTGGGGAGGAACACAAAAACACTTAGCTTGAAATTAAACTTTGAGGCTCCTGGGGCATTGGTTTTGGGGTTTTTTTGAGGGTTTCTGCTTGTTTGTTTGCAGTTGTTTTTTCGTTTTGTTTGGGGTCGTATGTTGGGTTCGTGGGGGGTTTTTGGGAGGTTTTTTGAGTAGTGTTTTTCATCTCCACTAAGAAGTGAAATAATGGCTCAGGTTTAATGGAACAAAATAGCACAGTAGGTACATCAGTGTTACATATTTAGACAGAGGCAATAAAGCAGCAAGGCAAGTCCTGCTTGAGAGGAAACCTGGACATCATGCATGTGGAATTAGTGCTGGTGAGTTCTGTGACCATTTGTTTGTCGAAGTAATAGTCAAGTCGTTGTGAAACAAGACTCCTGTATTTACCCATGTGCAGTATTTGAGGACTTTGGCATCTGAAGAGACTGCAGATTGCATATATAGACTGAGAGTTTATATTTGAAGAATCTTAGTTCATGTTGTTCAGTTAAGTTGCAATTTTTTCCCAACATCATTAATGTGTGTTTGAACTCGGGTAGTTTTGGTACCAGGCAAAATAATTTAAAATAAGTTATATACCACCAAAGCGGGCTGATCTTGGCTCTCTCTGAATTCCCAGGAGTATGAGACTTTGCTCTGCGATGACCCCCCATTAAAAAAGGGATGCTTCCATGGTGCAGTGCCTGTTGGCCAGGCAGAGCCCTGGGACCTGGTTGATTTTCCTGCACTGACTACTGGTTTGAGAATTTGCATGGCACCACTACTGAGATCTACAGTTTCGGGCACCAGGGAAGTGTCTTTGGTTCTTTCTGTGCAGTTGGAGACACAGAGGGAAACACTTCTCTTCCCCCTTCCATGCAATAATACCATGCAATATTTAAGCTGTTGTTAGCGTGGTGACCCACAGTCGGTGGGCAACGTTTTCTACTGTGTATTTTCATTTTGCTTGGTGAAGTAAAGATCATATCTCACAGAGGATACAGGATCACCCTGTGCTGCTTGGTCAGTCAGCTGGTCCCACCTGACTGTTGTTTTCTGAGAAAGTCAGAAATAAAATGTTTTCCTTTGAATGTCTGAAGTTGTAATTTCGTATTTATTGCTGCTCCTCTCTGAAGAGGAATGCAAAGAACATTGTCCAAACTCAAGTTGTGAGGTTCCTGTAATCCGCTGCTTAGTTTCTTTGTTTTTCAGTGGGGGGTTTGTTTTTCTGCATATAGTGGGGTGGAAAACAATCTTGTTGGCAATTGCCATGTTGTCTTTGAGGAAACCACTGTTTTCAATATTTGTTTGCTTTTGCTGAAAGCATTGTGAAACCCCTCTTCTCATTCTTTTGGGTTCTAATCTGAGTCTTTGTGCTTTTGGGACAAATAGTCTGAAGGTTGATGTTTTGCCAAAATGAACACTGGAGTACTTGCAAAACAAATTAAAATGAGAAGTAACGAAAGCCACTTTGCTTCTGAATGAGGAGTCTTTCAAAGAATTTAATGATCTTTAATACACAGTAATTTTCACTTTAGTTAATTTGATTTAACTTGACTTGAATGAGGCTGTGCAGACAAGCACCAAGTCCCATTGATTTTCTGTGGGACTGAAGCTCTTAAAGTGCTTGCAAAAATGATAAGGGCTCGTTTGAAAATGTTGACTGCTCTTGTTCTCAGCTTAAGAAGTGCTTCAAAAATATCGCGTTTAGCTCTCATAGTACCTTTGACAGTTAAGCAGAATTGAACAAATGCACTTCTATTTTAAGGTTTTCTTTCTCCTCCTTATGGGACACATCGTGGCCACTCAGAAAGTGATGATGCCACCGGCTTGGAACTCAGCTCCAAAGGCTGCAGCCCCCACATATCAAAGGAAGTTATCCTCACGTGCATAACATGCTTAAGTTGCTGGGTGAAAGACTGCAGGAGAGCCTTAGTACAACATTTTCATTCCCTGTGCTTGTAAAAATTAGCTGAAGTCTGGTTTGTTTATTTATACCGATTACAGAGATACTTTTCAGCTGAAAAAATGAGTTCCATATCTGCTCTAAAGATCTGGCTGTCTGTGTCCTCTCTGCTTTACATTTACATGGGTTTTGGTGTGTGCAAAATCTCTTCACTGCCCCGTCATTGGTAACCATTATTTCAGTGTTTATAAAGTCTTTGGGGTGGATTGCACTGGAGTAGAAGTTTACAGAGCTACAACTTCTGCAGTGGAGTGAGGAGGAACTAAGGAAGAACTGAGAGTTAGAGCAAATGAAGTTTGTGGCACTGTGTGTAGTAAGGCAGGAAATACAGTGAGCTACCATGGGTAACTGAGTAATTGGTCCTGCCCATGGCTGGAAGGCCATGCTGTTAATTACTAATTTCTTTGCAAGATATAGAGCATCTGCTTGCTTTGTTTAGTTTTAATAGTCAGCGGTTGACAGAACACCTTCTGGGTTGTTTGTTTAGATCCCCGGGATACTTATCAAAGTCACTTCTATTCTAATAAGCCGTGTATCTGGCTGCAGTGACTGGAGGATTATTTCGAGGTTATTACTCTCTCCAGTGTTGTTTTCTGTGGCAAACACAAAAGGTAACCGTGAGTAGGCTCAGGAGGTACCTTGAGAGGTCACCTTAACCACTGCTGTGCCTGAACATGGGAAATTTATCTGGAAATCATTCCTGACCGGCAGATGTGTGCCCACCTTAACTCCCAAGACCAACATGCTGTAATGGTTCAGGTAATCCTGTCGGCTGTTTTTGACACCTGACTGAAATGTGCTTTGTTGCAGTTCGAGCTCAGTGTTCCAGTGCTGTCCTCAGGTGTCAGGGAGGAAAAGGGGATGACTCTTCTCCTCAGCAAGCTTTCAGTTATTCAGAGGCTCGTGTGATATCTGTCCTGTCTTGTGGTGTCTAGACCATGAATCAAATAGGTTTTTTGACATTTCCTCGTGTCCGTATTACCCACTCCTCTAAACTCTTTGCAGCCACGCAGCATCTTTTGTTCAGATGCTTAGAAGCACGAGATCCTCCCCAAAGTTGCTCCCCAGTTGCTCACACCACCCAAGCTGAGCACAGCACCTTCGTCCTTGCTGACTTACCATTTGTTTCATATCCCTCTCCAGTTTGTGGTCACTTGAATTCTCATCTTTAGTCGTGCTGCTGGTGACCCCTCCCACCTTTAGAGTGTTTCTAGATAAAGTGTTTTCCTTATTGTGAAATACTGCTATGAAATACTGCTGCTGTGTGACTGTTTCCCAAACAATGCCGATGGAAGACTCGGTCCAGCTGGTGGAAGCATGTCCTCCTGGCATGCCAGCACCTCCTTCTTCCCCAGGCCATTTGCTGTCCTCCTAAAAAGTTCCTGCTTAGACAGCTGGAATCTTGCCCTTCCAGCCTTTCCAGAGTTTGGCTGTGTGTGTTTTAGTGGACTAACTGGAACCAGTGAAGGCTCTGTGCTCATGTAGGTCTATAATCCAGTGTAGGACTGGCCATAGTTCATGTGTGAGGGCCTGTGTGTCTGGCTTTGGTGTATCTTTACTCTTTTCTACCGATAATGATTTATCAGTTGTATAGATTTATCCAGTGCTAGGCATGGTTAAATCATTTAACCTCAAAGCAGCTCCTCAAATTAAGGCCTATTGGCCCATTTTTGCCCATTCACTCACAGGGACTTTGTGTTCTTCAGTTTTGGGAGCCCTGACCCAGACCTGTCCCATCTGTCACTGCACCCACTGTGCTGCCAGTGGTCCTTAGAATAACATCCTCGTGTGCTGCTTCTCAAGACTCATCCTTTAAATATGTTTCTCTGCTCCCTTTTTTTCCTCCTGCTTGGTACCTTAGGTGTCATTTAGGAAAAATACAGCTTTTTCCTGCCTTGACAGCATAAGGAAAAATTGTCTTTAGGAAATCACTTTCAGTACATTGCCTGAGCAAAGAAAGCTTTCACAGACGATTACTCGTTAAAAGAATTTAGCATTTTATATTGGCATCATCATTCATAAATCAGAAGAAGTGGAAAGTAGGTGATATATGTTATCTTGAAGCATCTTGACCTCAATGAGAATTGAGATGGGCTTTGTAACTGTAAAACACAGAGGTGAGAAAAATCAAGTGGGCTTTAATACCACACTTTCACTCTGTGGTGTCCTTTGTAAGCTTTTATTGTGCAACATTTGTAAATGCCACATTGCTAAATGAACGAGGCTCCATACTTTCAATTTCTAAGCAACTGTCTTTTCTAGGCGATGCCAGGACAAAAAGCTGTAGAGAGAGCAATCCCTTCTGGCCGTAAGCATTGCTCCCTGCCAGCAGAGCTCTCCCTGGGTCAGGCTGCAGGGGCTCAGACATGCCAATGGTGAGGGGGACCAGGTGCTCCCCAGCTCTCTCCAAGGCAGTGGAAGGGAGAAGACTTGAGTGTCTTCAATTAACACTGGAGCGAGGAGGTGGCTAAAATAGGACAAGTGACCGTGACCTGATTCTGTGCTTCGTGAAGGAGGTGGATCTGTAAGCAAAATGCCCGAGGTTGGGCTTTGATTTTCATCAGTCAAGAAAGAAAGGGGGGTGGGAGGGGTTGGGAAACCAAACACAAAACTTTGAGCTGAAGTATTTATTGAGACACTCTTAAATTAAAACAAAATCAAATCAAAATCACGTCATGACGTGCTTGTGAGATAAGACAAAGTTGGTATTTGGGAGAAAGCATGTTTAATAGATGTTAAATGAGACAATAGTATAATTTAAAACACTCCTCATAAATTTAGTTTCTTAATTTAAAATTATATAAATTGCTTATATAAAAAGTATTAGAAAATCTATTGAAATCTCAACATCATTAAAAACATAAATGCAATCAAGAAAGTAAAAATGTGAAGGGTTTATCAGTGGCTTAAGGTGAATTGGTTTTGCAATATTTAGTAAGTTTTAGAGGCTTTAGAGTAGTATTCATTTGCTTCATCACTTGCTTGCCAAGAAACATTGATGTTTGGGCACGGAGCATCTTCGGTACTGGCAGCTTATAATGGTACAGAAGCATGCATTCATCTTTCGGGTTTGGTTTTTTTCTGAAGGTGGCTGATATATTTGGGGAAAAAAGCTACATTAGAAACGTGCAGCTGACAGTGCCTACATTCAAGAAGTAATTAGTGTAGCAGCTGATAGGTTTTGCCCCAGCTTGTGTAAAGGTTACTGGCCACAGATGTTTGGCTACTGATGGCAATGGATCCTGTCTGTCATCAAACCTTGGATGGGATTAACAGTATTGAAAAAAATAAAAATTACACATTCTAATATAGTAGTTCTACTAGTAATTAGATGGGAATTAAGTTGTTAAACAGTTATTAAAAATTTGTAGAAATATCTGCCAGCTCTGCTAGCATCATGTGTGGGGAATCAGGCCTCCAGTACTGAAAGGAAAAATGTGTGATCTCCTGCATATATATCATCTCAATCTCAAATTAGTGGCTTCCCCTACTCGGTTTAGTAAGCTCACTTACAGTGCTACAAACGACTTCGGTGTTCTCTTGAGGCCTTTCTGGCTAAGAGAGCCATACAAACTGCAGGCTCTGACAGCAGAGAGGGTTTCCTTCCTGCTGGGAGGAAGGGCTGCCTTCTCCAGCCTGCACAACGTTGGACTGGGAGTGCAAATGCGGGAGAGAAAATCTATAGGGCACTTTAGTGGGAAGGGCCAGCACGAAGCAGCATCAGCAGTCTCACTTAGAACTGAAGGATGGTCTCCGGAAAATGTTCCGTCCTTCTGCTATAAATTCACCTTAATGAACAGCAAACAAAAGGTTGCCAGGGATGGTTGTGACTGATTGCTGACAAAGTTGTGGTGTGCTGCAGCTGGCAAGGCTCCTGCTGGCAAAAGACATAATATGTATTGCTACAGGTCATATAATGGTAAATGAACACTTACTGCCTCTGTGGCAAGCGGATTGATTATTGTGTCCACCTCCAAACAGGTCTGCCTTTGTTTTACAAGTAAATGTACTTGCTCCTGCTGTGTAGAAGTCAGGAGATAAGTCCAGATACGCAGGGCTCAAAGCAAAGGCGATAGTGACGTGTACAGGAGGGAGTTCCAGCTTGCACAAAATGACCTGTCATGTGGGTATATATAAATAAATGACAGCGTATAAATGTGCATTATTTTTCCTTGTGAATGTGATTTTATTTTTCATGAGTCAGTGTACCTAGAATGTTTATCTAAGAAAACAGGCAATATTTGATTGCTAGGCACTGACTTCACGTCATAACCTGATGGCTGATAAAAAGGTCTCTGTTGATAAACACCATTTACCATTTAATGCATTCTTAATGTATTTCAGCTTTCTTAGTACACTTGAGAAAATACAAATGCAAGAAAACCCAGTTCAAAAAACGTTCAATTTGGAACCTGAGGTGTGCAGAACTTGTTTTGACTAAAATGCAACATCCATTGTCTAAAATGGGGATTTGAGTGTTTCCACAAGGACTGTTCTCTGCTTGTCATGGGTTTCTCTGATTACGTCTTTTTTTATAAGAGGAAGATTGGCTTCTGTTGGAAGCCTCTGGAAGTTTCCCTCCATCCTACAGAGCGGAGCCAATGAGGGCCAGCTCCGAGGAAAACTTCCTGCTTTTGAACCATTAAGTTACGCCCCTGCGTAAAAACATATTTAAGAAGCTGTTGCACAGTTGGAAATTGGGAACCGTGGATTAACAACATCACAACGCAGACATCAAGGTCAGTGCAGGAGGAGAAGAGGAGAAGGAGGGGGTGAGACCCCATGGATCAGGGAGAGGACTTAAAGCTATTATTCCCTGACTGTGTTGGTGATGACCGTGGTGATGACGAGCTGTCCATGGGAAGCCCATGGGATCCATCGGGGTGCAAAGACCCCCCTGCCAGAGCAGGGGGAGGCATGAAAGAGGGTCTTGCTTATCAGGAGGTCCTCAAGGTGGAGCAGAGTCCTGCAAGATTTGCGACCGAGACAAAGCTTTTCATGAGAGACTGCACCCCATGGAATGACCCACGAGAGAGCAGAGGATCTCTCTCGTGGGGGGGACCCCACGGAACGCAGGGGAAGGACTCAGAGTTATGATCCCCCTGTGACATTGGTGACGACTGTGGTGGAGCGAGCTGTCCCCTTTGCAGCCCACAGGAAAGCCCCCTGAGACAGAACTGTTGCTTAAGGCTTGGACTTCCACCTGCGAATGTCTGACTCAACAAGAACTGACTGGAAACCTTCCATTCCTCGTCCCCCACGCCGTCAGGGGAAGGAAGGGGGCATGGACACACCGAGGGACGGTCGTGTAAAAGTGTTTTCTAACCTGTTTCTATTTCTTATTTTCAGTTTTTAGTTTGTTAGTAATAAATTTAAGCATTATTCTAAGTTCTGCTTTGCCCGTGGTATTAATCAAAGCTCCTCTTTTGGTTGTTATCTCTAGCCGTAAATCTCTAGCTGGTTTTTTCCCTTCCCTCTGGAAGGCGAAAAGGGGGGGGAAGAAGGGCCTTGAACAGTTTTGCTGGACACCAGCTGTTTATCCAGGGTCAAACCACCACACTGCTGTGCAACCAGGAAGGAAGGGAGGGAGGGAGGATGCTGTCAGCCCAGGATGGCCAGTGAGATCTCTGGGGGGGTGGGACAGACAGGTGTGCTTAAATCAGCAAATATCTGGGACTGCTCAGTCTCTCTTTGGAGATAAACTAGTAACGATGGAAATAATGATTAGTCCTTTGCTGGGCCAAATAGAGGTGGTCATTGACTCTCTGGCTATTGGCCTTTTTTAGGATGCAGGTTGCTGAAGCTCAAGTGCCAGTTCTGCCTGACTGGCCATCCTTGTCCCAGGTACCTGCTTGGGCTGCTGGGCTGTGAACTGTTCTACGACAGCGCTTTTGCAAAACTCTCCAAGCTTTCATCTCTCTTCCAACACAGAATGGAAAGTATTTTCCAGCTCTTAAATGAAATACAGTTCTTGTTTTTGTGCCAGCCACAACTGTAACTTCTGGCAAGAGTCATTTTGGACTCCAGTCAGCACCAGGAGCGGGGAGAACAGAAGAGTGGCCTGAAGCTGGATCTGCCACCCACCTCCAGAGCCCTGTCAGGCATGCTGAGACCTAAGCCCTGCTCATGGTGTGCATGTGCTCCCCTTAATTATATTTGACAGGGAGCTGAGAGATACCCTGTTCTGATGGAGAGATTTTCTTAGAACACTGCTGGGTGGGTTTTTTCCCCAGTTAAAGGCTTTAGTCCGTATCCTTGGCGTGTTTATGTGCGTGTACATTACTTAAAATGTATCCTGCAAATCCAAATATTTTCGCAGATTGTGTCTTTGAGCTGGTTGCGATGAGGCATTTTTTTGGAGGGGTTTTTTGGCTCTCTCTAGAAATCCTTGCTCAAGATCCTCCATCGTGTTTTCATGTGCTAACATGGGGAGTGTTTGCCATGTGCAAAATGGAACTGAGGTGCTTGTGCTGCACTGAAAAGCTCCTAGCACTGAATTACCGGAGGTGCACAAGGAGTGGTGCCCTTGCTGTGTCACTGGAAAGCAGTTTTCCTCCAGAAGCTCTGTCTGCCAAGCGATTTTTAAATTGTGTTAGGTAAGAACCAGGAGCTACATCCAAACGTCTTAGATTTAATTGCTTTAAGAAGTATTTCTGAAGCGGAACAACTCTGTCTTGTAGGAAACTGGTAGTAAATTATGTGAGGGAGTGGAGACTCAAACAAACCAGGGCAACCTTTAGAACAAAGCCCAATAAATGCTTGCCTGGATCTGTGTCAGTGGGAGGCCACTGTGACCCCACAGCAGTTAATTTGTTTAGCATGTTGCTGCTGTTATGCTAATTAGGTATTTCTTGAACCAAGAGACTGACAGTTCCAAGTTTCAAAACTCTTTTTTTCTTTTCTTTTTTTATTTTTTTGGAAAAGAAAAGGCAGATGAAAGTTTCTTGCAAGTGTGCTATTCTAGGCTGCCTGTGCCTTTCTCTGCGCTTGGCTTTTGCAGCCACTACAAAGCTCGTTTTCTTTTTTCATTAAAAACGCTGTGGTGGCACTAGGTCAGCCTCAAAAGCACAAAATTAACAGAACTGTATTAAATTATAAGGTTTTCAATGCTTAAAAGTTTTGTTGAGGAAGGGCCTCAGCTTGCAAGCTGCTTGCTCCAAAGGGACCCTTGAGAGAGGTGGGGGAATGGTGGAGCCCATGGTGGGAGTGCTGGCTTTTCAAACCTGCAGGACAGTGGGGTCAGTGCTTGACATTTCCTGTCAAAACACTATTTGGTCAGTCAAGGATCAAGGAGTAAAATACTTTGGTCTTGTTTTTTTTTGTTTCAGCAAATATTTCTATCGTATCATGGTAATTTATTTATTTTATGTCTTACTGTTGAGCTTTCTGCTCCTCTTTCTGTTTCACGCTTAGAAAACTTTTAGGCACTTATCACTCCAATATGACAGTTTGAATGGTTTTTTGTATTAGTACTTTAAAATGGAATTACTTTCAAAGCCCCCCAGTCTCAGCACTGGTAGGATTGGGCCAGTTTGCATTCAGAATGGCAAACTCTGGCTGCTGGCAGGGATAAATCCTTGTGCCTGGTCCAGGCTGTTACAGGCAGCAATGCCCTCTTGCAGACGTCAAGTTCAGATGCAGCTGAATTTGCCCTCGTTCTTGTATGCTGAAAATTTCCAGTTGGGATCTGAGAGTCTCCGTTTCAGGCCTGGAAATGCTGCCCTTTGTGTTCTCAAGGAAGACACTAATCTACAGTTATGTTTATGTGACTCGTCATGGTGGTGTAAACCTGGAGCAGTGTAACTGGTTCAGCCTTTTGCCCTTGCACAGAGGTAAAGCCACCTGTCTGCTTTCTGATCCTTCTTTTGGAGAATCTCCTCTCGCTCAGTGTACTGGCAGTGCCGCCTCCTGTGTGCAGAATGGCTTTAGCAGCTTCATATCCACTGGGGCTTTGTAAGAACAGCCTTTGAGCTGGTGCATCTTAATTCATGTAAAGGGCTTGGCCATGAGAAAAACTGCCCTCCCTAAAATGTACTGGCAGCCATCAATTGCCCTACCTGTTGGAGGCAAGCGTGAGGCAGAAGTGGAGCCAAGGAAGACTGCAGCAGCAGCAATTACCCAGGTGCTTCTTTAACCATGCAGCAAGTAATGAAGTCAGGGGCTGTAATGTCACATCAACTACATTACCTCATTTTCTTCTCTTACAGACACAGGGAGGTTAAAAATAATGAGCCTGTCTGCCTCTCCCCATACCCCTGAGCACATTGAATCACAAGCACCTTCTTTCTAAAACAAATTTATTTCTTGCCTGCCTCCTTCCCAACAAAGACTTGCCTGTGATGAATACCAGACTTCACAGCGTATTTGTCAAAGCGATACACCTGTGAGGGTTCCAGCACAAGATAAATTTTGGCAGGCCAAGGGAGTAGAGGGAGGTACTGGGCGAGGAATAAATCTTGGTGTGTTACACCAGACTGCGAATGAGCGTTCTCCTCCTAAGAATCGCTCCTCTGACAGGTTATGATAAATTACACTCTTTGTTGACACCTTCATCGTGTTATTTATGGCTCGTTAATTGAACCGAAAAGGAGACTTGTAGCACAGCAGGGGTATCGCACAATACTTTTCCAGTAGGCTGGAACTCAAACCAAAGAACAAAAAAGGGGAAGAGTAAAGCAAAGTAATATATGCATGTGTGTACTCTTCACTGAAAGTAACTAGCTGATGTGAGATACCAGTCCAGAATCGTAGCAAGTGCTCTCAGTCATCTCAGAAACATTCCTTTCCAGTCCTTCTGGATCTCCCAGTTAGCAGCCAGTATGTTTGTCCTGCATTTCCATCCTCAGTCCTCATGTCTGGGCTGCTCTGTGCGTTGCTGAAGTGTGGGTCATCAATCTCATGTGAAGGCAATGTCTGCATTTCTGGACTTGATCACCCCTCACTTCCCTAACAGCAGTGTTCCTGCTCTCTCCTAGTCCTCTCTTGCCCACAGTGAGATTCTGATATGATGGTGAGTGATAAAGAAGAATGCTGGTGTGACACTGGAAGAAGTATCACATTTCTACAGCAACACGAAAATCTCTACTTTTTGGGCAATATATGCCTGCTTCAGAAAATCGCTCATTTGGGGAACCTCCCAGCCCTCTGCCACTGCTAAAGGCAAGGTCTTTTTACCAAACATCCTATTGTGGCAATAGGGGTGGGCATTTTCTCTGACAAGGAGCAGTGTAAACAGGAAAGGGAGAGGTGCAGGATCTGAGCGGGTGGCTCTCTACACTTGTTGTGCAAGCATTGCCTGCAGGAAATGTAGCTGAAAGTAATTGTGGGGGATGATAAAAGATAGAACAAAACCTTCTTCAGTGGATAAATACTGAGGCAGACAGGCCTAAGTATTCTTCTGTGAAGAATTCAATTCTTCTGTGAAGAATTGTAGAATTGATGCTGAATCTGAAATTGTTCTAATCAGCTATGTCCTAAAAGGAAATTAAGTAAATTGCTACCTGGGACTATTTATCATGCATGAGTATTTCGAGCAGAGAGAATTTTTCAAGAAAGGAGCATGTTTTGCTCTCAAAGGGTTCTGAGATAACCGTTCAGCTCCTTGCTGGAGAATGCCATCCGAATTCCTCACGTTTCCATAGTGGTGTGAGCAGCATCATTTGCTGTTTGGGCTCGTCTCTTCCAAAGGAGCCAAGCCCTTCTGTAGGGGCAAGCTTGGGAGTTTTCTTAAAACAGTCAGCAAATGACAGGTCCCTTAGTAATAGCAGTTGTAAGGTCTAAAAGGGGGAGTAGGTGGGCTGGGTGTCAAGGGATCTGAGATTCCCTCTGACATAGCTCCTTAATCAGCTTCCTAGGCACAGTCAAACTTCTTGACCCTCGTGGCTTTGGTGTGTGTGTTTTTTCGGGTGTGAAATAAAGCCTTACTTTCCCTTGGCTAGGGATTGAGCAAGTGTTCGGCAGGGACAGAATTGAACAGGTGACACCGACCCTAAAAATGAATTCCATTTCTGACAGCTTTCCAGCCTTCCGAGTGAGACACGGGTCCAGTTCCTTTACGCTCCCCTTGAAGGATTCCTGGGTGCGGGAATTCTCTTCTCTCCTGTGTGTTCTGTCCGTGGGGAAGATGCTGTGTTTTGCCCAGCTCCTGGTAGGTGGCACCCAGTGCTATGCACGCCGCTCCCCACTGCAGGACTGGTCACATCCCGGAGTGGACAAGTGGCCTCTGCCCGGGGCTGTGACAGCAGTGCCAGGCTGCTGCCGCCTCTGCGTGCGGAGCCTCCCGCGGCACAGCTGGTGCCTGGAAGGCTTTGCTGCGGCAGGGCTGAGGCTGTAACTCCGCACAGCAGTCGGGCTGGGACTCAGTGGAGGCTGCTGGAGCTCGTGTGGAAACACTGTGAGCAGGTTGTGGTGGTGCAAAGCCCCACGTCCCGCTGGCCCTCCCGTTCCCCACGGAGCCCACCCCTCTGGAAGGATGCGCCGCTCCCGGGGCTGCTGCCCCCGTCGGGCTCGTCTCCTCCCTGCACCGTGTTACTGCAAGAGTTAATGGATGGTAGCGGCGCTGCGCGAGTGCAGGCACTGGGAATACTCTATTTATAGCGCTGCTCTCCGCTGGCGCCCAGGGAATTGTCGCCTGCGTTGTGCACGAAAAGCCTGGGAGTGGGTACAGGTGCGGGCGGGGCAGCGGAGATGCTGCCGCTCCCCGCGGGGCTCCGCTATCCCTGCCCCGTGTGCGGGGCCCGCAGCCCTCGGCGGTGTCCCCTCGCCGTGTCCCCTTGGTGTCCCCCCCGGCATCCCTGGCCGTGTCCCCTCGGGGGGCCGGAGATGGATGTGCCCTCGGAGCATCTGCCGGGAGCGGCTCCTTCCCGCGGCGCGTCCGCCCGCGAGCAGATGCTGCTGCTCCATCCCCCTGTGGCTTCGGAATCCCTTTCTGTTCGAGTTTGTGTCAAAGCAATGCAATTGGGCTTGTAATCATAAGACAGAGGTACTTGCAGGGGTTTCGTTGTTGTTGTTTGGCTCTAGAGAACAGGGTCATTACGAGCACGGGAGCATCAGACCCGGAATACAGGATTCTGTGTGGAATGGCAGCCCAGCCCCGTGGGAAGCGGCAGCAGCCTCTGTTGGTTGCTTCTGTGTGCCCGATTGCTCAGTTGGGAGAGTCAGCGCTGCCACTAAGGATGCAATAACCAGCACAGCTCCTGGTCTGAAGGGGTTTCGGTTTACCATTTATCACTTGGCCTGTTACCGGGGTCCTTTCCCCGCCCCACAGCAAGGCAAGACCCTGAGGCACGACCCGCATGCACCGACCTGCTTGGGTTTGCCACCTTCTAGAGCGGGAGTTCCACACTGGCTAGGTTTCATGTTTAAATATTGAAGAATGCTTTGACATTCTGTTCTGAGCTGAAATGTAATCTGGAGGCCTGATAAGCTGGTTTCATAAGGATCTGTCCAGTGCTGGAAAGTGTCCTGTTGCCTTCTTGCTCACCCTGCTTCCTTCCTTCTTGTTCTGTGCAGTGACTGCAACGTGAGCGTTGCCCACAGGCCTTTCCTGTGCTTCACACCGTAGGCTGCATCGCCAAAATATCAGCAGCTGCTTCTGGAGCCAGGAAATGCAGGTTGAGTGTGAGTAAGGAGAAGGAAACCACAGAGATAGGAAAAGCCTGAGAGAAATAAAGCGAGCAGGAGGGGAAAGTCTGCTGTAAGCAATGTTCGACCCTCAGTTTTGAAAACAGCTGTAACTATCACCCATTTCCACTGAACCAGGGCAGCACAGCATCCTGCTCCCCCATCTCCATCTTTTGGTTGGGAGCTCAGTGACTGGAGAGATCTTCTGGTTTGCCATTTTGTAGTTGTGACCTTCCTGCAGCATTTTCTTCTCAGCCAGCTGGCTTTCATTTTCACTTACAAGGGTATGGGATTTACCTTTTTTTTTACAGTACCAAACAAAAAGAGAACTATGATATTTTTTTAGTATTCACTGGCAGGTAATCTTTCCCACTTCTTAATTTTTTATTGTAAACTACCTGTGATAACATAGGCCACATTATTAGCACAAGATACAGGTTCGTGAATGAGGTGCTTTCATTGAAATAGCCTTGAGGAGCTGCTGCTTCCTCGTTGCTCCCTCAGTCTTCCCTGACTCGGTTTTCCAGGATTTTGGGGGAGCACACTCAATTTGGCTCACATTTGCTGCCACCGTTGGTACACACTTGCAGCATGTCATGGTGAGTAGGGTAGAGTACCTACTAGAAACTTTATTTAGTGAAATAATTCTACTTTAATACTGCATTCAATTCATTTATGCTAATCTTTTTTTTTTTCTTGTTTGCTGATGAAACTCAAAGTTCACACCTGGTATCTTGTCTTTGACCCTAATAGGCAGAATCTGAAAATACTTTTTGGTTGTTGTGAATTTTCCTGTTCAGTCTTTCACTGCCTTGAGATAGTTGTGAATTTTCCAATTTTTAGGTTTTATTTTTACTGGCACATCTGAACTGATACTCTGCCTGTGTGCATGTGCCCATTGCTTCCTTTCCAGATGTTGATCCAAAGGCTTAACCCTCGCAGCGTGCAAAGACAGCACCACCTCTTGGGCTCCAAACACTGTCCCCACGTGAGGAGGCTCCCCTGAATGAACTCGCTCAAATGAGCCCATGAACTGCAAACCAGAGATAACTCAAGAAAAACAGTTCACAGAATTTAACAGGCCTTTAATTCCTGGGCCACTTGTAAATAAATGAGGCAGACAGAGCTACTGAGCTCAAACACTGAAGCTGCTTTTTGCCATGGGCTTACACAGCTCTGCCTGTGGCACAAGTAATGAATATACCAGAGAGAAGGGTTGTAGAACAGGTGTCTGTCTTCAAATTTAGCATTAAAGGTGTAAAATAAAAATAAGTTTGCCTTTATTTCTTCAGTGGAGGGGGTAACATTTGAACAGTTGTGTCATCCTTGATAACAAACAGTGGGCAGAATCAGCGACTTTCATCAGCTCACGGGAGGTGGGTGCCACCCACACCACAAAATGCTGGCTTGTGTCTCTGGCTTTCGGCTCTGTTGTTCTTTGTTGATTACAAATCTAAAGGAGGAGGGAAAAACAACCTCCGAGTCACTCTTACATAACACTTTGTTTTGCAAGCGCTCTGCTCATCATGTCAATACCGAGCCTCTAGTTTTTGATAATTACATTGGAAATGCCCAGTTTGTACATAGTAATTCCAGCTATAATTACTATGAAATTATATAACTACAAATTACCCTGTCATGTGGATGGACTAAATAAGCATGTACAGTACCTGGTCTGTGATAACAAATTAGAATTACATGGTTGGTTAACTAGCAGTAATATGAGATTTTTGAAGTGGCAAACCAAGCTGGCTAGTTATGTGAGGAGAAAGTGTTGGGGTTTTTGCTGATGCTTGGTTTAGATTTTAAAATAATAGATTATTTATTTCCTGGTACTTCCTTACAGGGGGAAAAAAAAAATCTATGCCTTGGGGTTTGTTTGGAACAGATATTTATATCGTGTTGAATCCTTTGCTTGGCCACTGCCAGCTGTGTGTTTGTTCACTCAGGGGCCTGATACTGCTTGTGGGGCATCGCTTCTTTAGTCTGGGTTTTTTTAGTGATTTCTTACTTTAATGTGTTAGAAAAGATTGAGTTAAAAGAAAGAAAAAAGCATAGAGCATTTTTTTTCCTTTGCAGCAAAAGAGAGTTGATGGATAAAAGAGCCGGAGAGATTCTATACAGATACAACCTTTTCCTTTCCATAGTTTTGTTTGAGGAAGGGGGGCAATCATGTCTGAAAATCATATACATGAAAAAAAGGGCTCTTCCTTGTGTCAGAATCCCTGTTCCAAACATCCATCCCGTAGCCGTTCCAAAGCCTTGCCCGGTGCGGACCCGCAGCCCCTCCGCGCACCGGTGCCCGTGGGAATTCTCTTCGTGGCCGCAGTGACCACGCGTGTTTCCGCGCCCCGGCGGGGCCGGCTGTGCCTCTGCGGTGCCGCGGAGACACGGACGGCCGGGAAAAGGGCTCTGCGTGCCAGCAGCCGAGGGAGGGCCGATGGAAGAGAGGGAGCGGCGCTGGGACTGACGGACGCGCGGACGGACTGACCGACGGACGGAGCGCNGACGGACGGAGCGCCCGCCGTGCCCGCCGTGCCCGCCAGGTGGCAGCACGGGGAAGGTGCGCCCGGGCCGGGGCAGCGCCGTCGGTCGGTCCGTCTGTCCGTCCTTCGGGGCAGCGCCGTCGGTCCGTCCGTCGGTCCGTCCGTCGGTCCGTCCGTCCTTCGGGGGCTGCGCTGTCGTCGGTCCGTCCGTCCGGGACGGCGCCATCGGTCCGTCTGTCCATCCAGGGCAGTGGTGTCAGTCAGTCCGTCCATCCATCCAGGGCAGTGCCGTCAGTCGCTCCGTCCATCCATCCAGGGCAGTGCTGTCCATTGGTCTGTCCCTCCGGGCCGTGTTTGGGGCCGATT